>CM046665.1:138385848-138451030 GCA_025594165.1 Tamias sibiricus
AGGTAGCAAAAGAGTTTCAAACTCACAGAAAAGCATTTTAGCGAACTGGAAATAATTCCATGTTTCTTAGGTTCTGGGCACTAGGTTTCTTTGTGTATTTCAATGAAACTCTGAAAAAATGATTCTCTCATGTGCTCCTCAAGTCTCCCAAAGTTTGGTCATCCCACCATCAAGGGTGTTTTGTTTACAGTCTATTGGATGTTTACTCTGATTAGGCGAAAATGCCTGAAAACGCCTGTGAGTTTAATTCTAAAATGGTTAATGCTAGAACTTTGAAAATGCAGAAAAGCACTTCATTTCACAAGAGCACACTGTGCTTCTGTCCTGGTTCAAGTATCTCAAAGCTGAATGACTAGGTAGCAAAAGAGTTTCAAACTCACCGAAAAGCGATTTAGCCAACTAGAAATAATACCATGTTTCTTAGCTTGTGTGTACTAGGTTTCTTTGTGTATTTCAATGAAACTCTGACAAAGTGATTCTCTCTTGTGTTTCTCATGGCTCCCCAAATTTGGTCATCTCACCATCTCGGGTTTTTTGTTTAGAGCCTATTGGATGTTTACCCTGATTAGGCGAATTTCACTGAAAATGCCTGTTAGTTTAATTCCTCAATGGTTAATGCTAGAACTTTTAAAATGCAGAAAAGCACTTCAGATCACAAGAGCACACTGTGCTTCTTTCATGGTTCAAGTATCTCAAAGCTGAGTCACTAGGTAGCAAAAAGGTTCAAACTCACAGAAATGCGTTTTAGCGACCTGGAAATAATTCCATGTTTCTTAGCTTCTGAGCACTAGGTTTCTTTGTGTATTTCAATGAAACTCTGAAGAAATGATTCTCTCATGTGCCCATCAAGGCTCCCCACGTTTGGTCATCCCACCATCAAGGGTGTTTTGTTTACAGTCTATTGGATGTTTACCCTGATTAGGCGAAAATGCCTGAGAACGCCTGTGAGTTTAATTCTTAAATGGTTAATGCGAGAACTTTAAAAACGCAGAACAACACTTTAGTTCACAAGAGCACACTGTGCTTCTCTCCTGGTTCAAGTATCTCAAAGCTGAATCACTAGGTAGCAAAAGAGTTTCAAACTCACAGAAAAGCGTTTTAGCCAACTTGAAATAATTCCATGTTTCTTAGCTTGTGGGTACTAGGTTTCTTTGTGTATTTCAATGAAACTCTGACAAAATGATTCTCTCTTGTGCCCCTCATGGCTCCCCAAATGTGGTCAATCCACCATAATGGGTTTTTTGCTTAGAGCCTATTGGATGTTTACCCTGATTAGTCGAATTTCACTGAAACTCCTGTAGTTTAATTCCTCAATGGTTAAAGCTAGAACTTTTAAAATGCAGAAAAGCACTTCATATCACAAGAGCACACCGTGCTTCTGTCCTGGTTCAACTATCTTAAAGCTGAATCACTAGGTAGCAAAAGAGTTTCAAACTCACAGAAAAGCGATTTAGCCAACTGGAAATAATTCCATGTTTCTTAGCTTCTGGGTACTAGGTTTCTTTTTGTATTTCAATGAAACTCTGACAAAATGATTCTCTCTTGTGCATTTTCATGGCTCCCCAAATTTGTTCATCCCACCATCACGGGTTTTTTGTTTAGAGCCTATTGGATGTTTACCCTGATTAGGCGAATTTCACTGAAAAAACGCCTGTAGTTTAATTCCTCAATGGTTAAAGCTAGAACTTTGAAAATGCAGAAAAGCACTTCATTTCACATGAGCACACTGTGCTTCTTTTCTGGTTCAAGTATCTCAAAGTTGAATCACTAGGTAGCAAAAGAGTTTCAAACTCACAGAAAAGCGATTTAGACAACTTTAAATAATTCCATGTTTCTTAGCTTCTGGGTACTAGGTTTCTTTGTGTATTTCAATGAAACTCTGACAAAATGATTCTCTCTTGTGCCCCTCATGGCTCCCCAAATTTGGTCAATCCACCATCACGGGTTTTTTGTTTAGAGCTTATTGGATATTTTCCCTGATTAGGCGAATTTCACTGAAAACGCCTGTTAGTTTAATTCCTCAATGGTTAATGCTAGAACTTTGAAAATGCAGAAAAAGCACTTCAGATCACAAGAGCACACTGTGCTTCTTTCATGGTTCAAGTATCTCAAAGCTGAATCACTAGGTAACAAAAGAGTTTCAAACTCACAGAAAAGCGTTTTAGCGAACTAAAAATAATTCCATGTTTCTTAGCTTCTGGGCACTAGGTTTCTTTGTGTATTTCATTGAAATTCTAAAAAAAAGGATTCTCTCATGTGCCCCTCAAGACTCCCCAAGTTTGGTCATCCCACCATCAAGTGTGTTTTGTTTACAGTCTATTGGTTGTTTACCCTGATTAGGCGAAAATGCCTGAAAACGCCTGTGAGTTTAATTCTTAAATGGTTCATGCTAGAACTTTAAAAACGCAGAACAACACTTTAGTTTACAAGAACACACTGTGCTTCTCTCCTGGTTCAAGTATCTCAAAGCTGAATCACTAGGTAGCAAAAGAGTTTCAAACTCACAGAAAAGCGTTTTAGCCAACTAGAAATAATTCCATGTGTCTTACCTTGTGGGTACTAGGTTTCTTTGTGTATTTCAATGAAACTCTGAAAAAATGATTCTATCTTGTGTCCCTCATGGCTCCCCAATTTTGGTCATCTCACCATCACGGCTTTTTTGTTTAGAGCCTATTGGATGATTACCCTGATTAGGCGAATTTCACTGAAAATGCCTGTTAGTTTAAATCCTCAATGGCTAATGCTAGAACTTTAAAAATGCAGAACAACACTTTAGATCACAAGAGCACACTGTGCTTCTATCCTGCTTCAAGTATCTCAAAGCTGAATCACTAGGTAGCAAAAGAGTTTCAAACTCACAGAAAAGCGTTTTAGCCAACTGGAAATAATTCCATGTTTCTTAGCTTGTGGGTACTAGGTTTCTTTGTGTATTTCAATGAAACTCTGAAAAAATGATTCTATCTTGTGTCCCTCATGGCTCCCCAAATTTGGTCATCCAACCATCACAGGTTTTTTGTTTAGAGTTATTGGATGTTTACCCTGATTAGGCGAATTTCACTGAAAACGCCTGTAGTTTAATTCCTCAATGGTTAAAGCTAGAACTTTGAAAATGCATAAAAGCACTTCATATCACAAGAGCACACTGTGCTTCTATCCTGGTTCAAGTATCTCAAAGCTGAATCACTAGGTAAGAAAAGAGTTTCAAACTCACAGAAAAGCTATTTAGCCAACTGGAAATAATTCCATGTTTCTTAGCTTGTGGGTACTAGTTTTCTTTGTGTATTTCAATGAAACTATGACAGAATAATTCTCTCTTGTGCCCCCCATGGCTCCCCAAATTTGGTCAATCCACCATTGTTGCTGCCTGAAGCGCTTGGAGCAACGGAGCCGCGGGAAAAACTTCAGAAGCAAACTGGAGACAAACAGCTTTTTATTCTGATAACTTTTCTCTCTCTTTCTAATAACGACTAACACACGCCAAAAACACACCCTAAAATGGCGCTGACCCGATCAGCAATTTCAGCCAAACCACTCGAGATCCCGCAACAATCCCGTGAGACTACGGGTGGCCACAAAGGCCAAATCTTCATGGCTCATAGTCAACCGCAATTCAAGCCAATCCCCAAACAGGGCTCCTGCACACCATCACGAGTTTTTTGTTTAGAGCCTACTGGATGTTTACCCTGATTAGGCGAATTTCACTGAAAACGCCTGTAGTTTAATTCCTCAATGGTTAATGCTAGAACTTTGAAAATGCAGAAAAGCATTTCAGATCAGAGGAGCGCACTGTGCTTTTTTCCTGGTTCAAGTATCTCAAAGTTGAATCACTAGGTAGCAAAAGAGTTTCAAACTCACAGAAGAGCGATTTAGACAACTGGAAATAATTCCATGTTTCTTAGCTTCAGGGTACTAGGTTTCTTTGTGTATTTCAATGAAACTCTGACAAAATGATTCTCTCTTGTGCCCCTCATGGCTCCCCAAATTTGGTCAATTCCACCATCACGGGTTTTTTTATGTTTAGAGCCTATTGGATGTTTTTCCCTGATTAGGCGAATTTCACTGAAAACGCCTGTTAGTTTAATTCCTCAATGGTTAATGCTAGAACTTTGAAAATGCAGAAAAGCACTTCAGATCACAAGAGCACACTGTGCTTCTTTCCTGTTCAAGTATCTCAAAGCTGAATCACTAGGTAAAAAAGCGTTTCAAACTCACAGAAAAGCGTTTTAGCGAACTAAAAATAATTCCATGTTTCTTAGCTTCTGGGCACTAGGTTTCTTTGTGTATTTCATTGAAATTCTAAAAAAAAAGATTCTCTCATTGTGTCCCTCAAGGCTCCCCAAGTTGGTTCATCCCACCATCAAGGGTTTTTTGTTTTCAGTCTATTGGTTGTTTACCCTGATTAGGCGAAAATGCCTGAAAACGCCTGTGAGTTTAATTCTTAAATGGTTAATGCTAGAACTTTAAAAACGCAGAACAACACTTTAGTTTACAAGAGAACACTGTGCTTCTCTCCTGGTTCAAGTATCTCAAAGCTGAATCACTAGGTAGCAAAACAGTTTCAAACTCACAGAAAAGCGTTTTAGCTAACTTGAAATAATTCCATGTTTCTTTGCTTTGGGGTACTAGGATTCTTTGTGTATTTCAATGAAACTCTGACAAAATGATTTCTCTCTTGTGCCCCTCATGGCTCCCCAAATGTAGTCAATCCCACCATCACGGGTTTTTTGTTTAGAGCCTATAGGATGTTTACCCTGATTAGGGCGAATGTCACTGAAAAACGCCTTTAGTTTAATTCCTCAATGGTTAATGCTAGAACTTTGAAAATGCAGAAAAGCACTTCAGATCACAAGAGCAGACTGTGCTTCTGTCCTGGTTCAAGTATCTCAAAGCTGAATCACTACGTAGCAAAAGAGTTTCTAACTCACAGAAAAGCGATTTTAGCTAACTGGAAATAATTCCATGTTTCTTAGCTTGTGGGTACTAGGTTTCTTTGTGTATTTCTATGAAACTCTGACAAAATGATTCTCTCTTGTTGAGCCCTCATGGCTCCCCAAATTTGGTCATCGCACCATCACGGGGTTTTTTTTTAGAGCCTATTGGATGTTTACCCTGATAGGGCGAAAATCACTGAAAACGCCTGTGTAGTTTAATTCTTCAATGGTTAAAGCTAGAACTTTGAAAATGCAGAAACAGCACTTTAGATCACAAGAGCTCACTGTGCTTCTTTCCTGGTTCAAGTATCTCAAAGCTGAATCACTAGGTAACAAAAGAGTTTCAAACTCACAGAAAAGCGTTTTAGCGAACTGGAAATAATTCCATGTTTCTTAGCTTGTGGGTACTAGGTTTCTTTGTGTATTTCAATGAAACTCTGAAAAAATGATTCTCTCTTGTGCCCCTCAGGGCTCCCCAAATTTTGTTCATCCCACCATCACGGGTGTTTTGTTTACAGAAACTATTGGATGTTTACCCTGATTAGGCTTAAAATGCACTGAAAACGCCTGTAGTTTAATTCCTAAATGGTTAATGCTATTACTTTGAAAATGCAGAAAACACTTCAGTTCACTAGAGCACACTGTGCTTCTGTCCTGGTTCAAGTATCTCAAAGCTGAATCACTAGGTAGCAAAAGAGTTTCAAACTCACAGAAAAGCGTTTTAGCGAACTGAAATAATTCCATGTTTCTTAGCTTCTGTGGTGCTAGGTTTCTTTGTGTATTTCAATGAATCTCTGACAAAATGATTCTCTCTTGTGCCCCTCATGGCTCCCCAAATTTGCTCATCCACCATCACGGGTTTTTTGTTTAGAGCCTATTGGATGTTTACCCTGATTAGGCGAATTTCACTGAAAACGCCTGTAGTTTAATTCTTCAATGGTTAATGCTAGAACTTTGAAAATGCAGAAAAGCACTTCAGATCACAAGAGCACACTGTGCCTTCTGTCCTAGTTCAAGTATCTCAAAGCTGAATCACTAGGTAGCAAAAGAGTTTCAAACTCACAGAAAAGCGTTTTAGCGAACTTGAAATAATTCCATGTTTTTAGCTTCTGGGCACTAGGTTTCTTTGTGTATTTCAATGAAACTCTGACAAAATGATTCTCTCATTGTGCCCCTCCAGGCTCCCCAAGTTTTGATCATTCCCACCATCAAGGGTGTTTTGTTTACAGTCTATTGGATGTTTACCCTGATTAGGCGAAAATGCCTGAAAAAACGCATGTGAGTTTAATTCTTAAATGGTTAATGCTATTACTTTAAAAACGCAGAACAAACACTTTAGTACAGAAGAGCACACTGTGCTTCTCTCCTGGTTCAAGTATCTCAAAGCTGAATCACTAGGTAGCAAAAGAGTTTCAAACTCACAGAAAAGCGTTTTAGCTAACTGGAAATAATTCCATGTTTCTTAGCTTGTGGTATTAGGTTTCTTTGTGTATTTCAATGAAACTCTGACAAAGTGATTCTCTCTTGTGCCCCTCTCATGGCTCCCCAAATTTGGTCATCTCACGATCACGGGTTTTTTGTTTAGAACCTGTTGGATGTTTACCCTGATTAGACGAATTTCACTGAAAATGCCTGTAGTTTAATTCCTCAATGGTTAAAGCTAGAACTTTGAAAATGCAGAAAAGCACTTCATATCACAAGAGCACACTGTGCTTCTGTCCTGGTTCAAGTATCTCAAAGCTGAATTACTAGGTAGCAAAAGAGTTTCAAACTCACAGAAAAGCGTTTTCAGCCAACCTGAAATAATTCCATGTTTCTTAGCTTGTGGGTACTAGGTTTCTTTGTGTATTTCAATGAAACTCTGACAAAATGATTCTCTCTTGTGCCCCTCATGGCTCCCCAAATTTGGTCATTCCATTATCACGGGTTTTTTGTTTAGAACCTATTGGATGTTTACCCTGATTAGGGCGAATTTCACTGAAAACGCCTGTAGTTTAATTCCTCAATGGTTAAAGCTAGAACTTTGAAAATGCAGAAAAGCACTTCATATCACAAGAGCACACTGTGCTTCTGTCCTGGTTCAAGTATCTCAAAGCTGAATCACTAGGTAGCAAAAGAGTTTCAAACTCACAGAAAAGCTTTTTAGCCAACTGGAAATAATTCCATGTTTCTTGGCTTCTGGGTACTAGGTTTCTTTGTGTATTTCTATGAAACTCTGACAAAATGATTCTCTCTTGTGCCCCTCATGGCTCCCCAAATTTTGGTCAATCACCATCACGGGTTTTTTTTGTTTAGAGCCTATTAGATGTTTACCCTGATTAGGCGAAAATGCCTGAAAACGCCTGTGAGTTTAATTCTTAAATGGTTAATGCTATTACTTTAAAAACGCAGAACAACACTTTAGTTCACAAGAGCACACTGTGCTTCTCTCTGGTTCAAGTATCTCAAAGCTGAATCACTAGGTAGCAAAAGAGTTTCAAACTCACACAAAAGCGTTTTAGCCAACTGGAAATAATTCCATATTTCTTGGCTTGTGGGGGTACTAGGTTTTATTGTGTATTTCTATGAAACTCTGAAAAAATGATTCGCTCTTGTGCCCCTCATGGCTGCCCAAATTTGGTCAATCCACCATCACGGGTTTTTTGTTTAGAGCCTATTGGATGTTTACCCTGATTAGGCGAATTTCACTGAAAACGCCTGTAGTTTAATTCTTCAATGGTCAATGCTAGAACTTTGAAAATGCAGAAAAGCACTTCAGATTACAAGAGCACACTGTCCTTCTGTCCTAGTTCAAGTATCTCAAAGCTGAATCACTAGGTAGCAAAAGAGTTTCAAACTCACAGAAAAGCGATTTAGCCAACTGGACATAATTCCATGTTTCTTAGCTTCTGGGCACAAGGTTTCTTTGTGTATTTCAATGAAACTCTGAAAAAATCAGTCTCTCATGTGCCCCTCCAGGCTCCCCAAGTATGATCATCCCACCATCAAGGGTGCTTTGTTTACAGTCTATTGGATGTTTACCCTGATTAGGCGAAAATGCCTGAAAACGCCTGTGAGTTTAATTCTTAAATGGTTAATGCTATTACTTTAAAAACGCAGAACAACACTTTAGTTCAGAAGAGTACACTGTGCTTCTCTCCTGGTTCAAGTATCTCAAAGCTGAATCACTAGGTAGCAAAAGAGTTTCAAACTCACAGAAAAGCGTTTTAGACAACTGGAAATAATTCCATGTTTCTTAGCTTGTGGGTATTAGGTTTCTTTGTGTATTTCCATGAAACTCTGACAAAGTGTAATTCTCTCTTGTGCCCTCATGGCTCCCCAAATTTAGTCATCCCACCATCACGGGTTTTTTGTTTAGAACCTATTGGATGTTTACCCTGATTAGGCGAATTTCACTGAAAACGCCTGTGAAGTTGAATTCCTCAATGGTTAAAGCTAGAACTTTGAAAATGCAGAAAAGCACTTCATATCACAAGAGCACACTGTGCTTCTGTCCTGGTTCAAGTATCTCAAAGCTGAATCACTAGGTAGCAAAAGAGTTTCAAACTCACACAAAAGCGTTTTCAGCCAACTGAAATAATTCCATGTTTCTTGGCTTGTGGGTACTAGGTTTCTTTGTGTATTTCTATGAAACTCGGACAAAATGATTCTCTCTTGTGTCCCTCATGGCTCCCCAAATTTGGTCAATCCACCATCACGGGTTTTTTCTTTAGAGCCTATTGGATGTTTACCCTGATAGGCGATTTTCACTGAAAACGATGGTAGTTTAATTCCTCAATGGTTAATGCTAGAACTTTGAAAATGCAGAAAAGCACTTCAGATCACAAGAGCTCACTGTGCTTCTTTCCTGGTTCAAGTATGTCAAAGCTGAATCACTAGGTAACAAAAGAGTTTCAAACTCACAGAAAAGCGTTTTAGCGAACTGGAAATAATTCCATGTTTCTTAGCTTCTGGGCACTAGGTTTCTTTGTGTATTTCAATGAAACTCTGTAAAAATGATTCTCTCATGTGCCCCTCAAGGCTCCCCAAGTTTTCTCATCCCACCATCAAGGGTGTTTTTTGTTTACAGTCTATTGGATGTTTACCCCGATTAGGCGAAAATGCCTGAAAACGCCTGTGAGTTTAATTCTTAAATGGTTAATGCTATTACTTTAAAAAAGCAGTTCAAACACTTTAGTTCACAAGAGCACACTGTGCTTCTCTCCTGGTTCAAGTATCTCAAAGCTGAATCACTAGGTAGCAAAAGAGTTTCAAACTCACAGAAAAGCGTTTTAGCCAACTTGAAATAATTCGATGTTTCTTAGCTTGTGGGTACTAGGTTTTATTGTGTATTTCAATGAAACTCTGACAAAATGATTCTCTCTTGTGCCCCTCATGGCTCCCCAAATTTGCTCAATCCACCATCACGGGTTTTTTGTTTAGAGCCTGTTGTATGTTTACCCTGATTAGCCGAATTTCACTGAAAACGCCTGTAGTTTAATTCTTCAATGGTTAATGCTAGAACTTTGAAAATGCAGAAAAGCACTTCAGATCACAAGAGCACGCTGTCCTTCTCTCCTAGATCAAGTATCTCAAAGCTGAATCACTAGGTAGCAAAAGAGTTTCAAACTCACAGAAAAGCGATTTAGCCAACTGGAAATAATTCCATGTTTCTTAGTTTCTGGGCACTAGGTTTCTTTGTGTATTTCAATGAAACTCTGAAAAATTCAGTCTCTCATGTGCCCCTCCAGGCTCCCCAAGTATGATCATCCCACCATCAAGGGTGTTTTGTTTACAGTCTATTGGATGTTTACCGCGATTAGGCGAAAATGCCTGAAAACGCCTGTGAGTTTAATTCTTAAATGGTTAATGCTATTACTTTAAAAACGCAGAACAACACTTTAGTTCAAAAGAGCACACTGTGCTTCTCTCCTGGTTCAAGTATCTCAAAGCTGAATCACTAGGTAGCAAAAGAGTTTCAAACTCACAGAAAAGCGTTTTAGACAACTGGAAATAATTCCATGTTTCTTAGCTTGTGGGTACTAGGTTTCTTTGTGTATTTTAATGAAACTCTGACAAAATGATTCTCTCTTGTGCCCCTCATGGCTCCCCAAATTTGGTCATCCCACCATCACGGGTTTTTTGTTTAGAGCCTATTAGATGTTTACCCTGATTAGGCGAATTTCACTAAAAACGCCTGTAATTTAATTCCTCAATGGTTAATGCTAGAACTTTGAAAATGCAGAAAAGCATTTCAGATCACAAGAGCACACTGTGCTTCTGTCCTGGTTTAAGTATCTCAAAGCTGAATCACTAGGTAGCAAAAGAGTTTCAAACTCACAGAAAAGCGATTTACCCAACTGGAAATAATTCCATGTTTCTTAGCTTCTGGGTAGTAGGTTTCTTTGTGTATTTCAATTAAACTCTGACAAAATGATTCTCTCATGTGCCCCACAAGACTCCCCATGTTTGGTTATCCCTCCATCAAGGGTGTTTTGTTTACAGTGTATTGGATGTTTACCCTGATTAGGCGAAAATGCCTGAAAACGCCTGTGAGTTTAATTCTTAAATGTTTAATACTAGAACTTTAAAAATGCAGAACAACACTTTAGTTCACAAGAGCACACTGTGCTTCTGTCCTGGTTCAAGTATCTCAAAGCTGAATCACTAGGTAGCAAAAGAGTTTCAAACTCACAGAAAAGCGATTTACCCAACTGGTAATAATTCCATGTTTCTTAGCTTCTGGGTACTAGGTTTCTTTGTGTATTTCAATGAAACTCTGAAAAAATGATTTTATCTTGTGTCACTCATGGCTCCCCAAATTTGGTCATCCCACCATCACAGGTTTTTTGTTTAGAGTTATTGGATGTTTACCCTGATTAGGCGAATTTCACTGAAAACGCCTGTAGTTTAATTCCTCAATGCTTAAAGCTAGAACTTTGAAAAATGCATAAAAGCACTTCATATCACAAGAGCCCACTGTGCTTCTGTCCTGGTTCAAGTATCTCAAAGCTGAATCACTAGGTAGCAAAAGAGTTTCAAACTCACAGAAAAGCGATTTAGTCAAATGGAAATAATTCCATGTTTCCTAGCTTGTGGGTACTAGGTTTCTTTGTGTATTTCAATGAAACTCTGACAAAATGATTCTCTCTTGGACCCTCATGGCTCCCCAATTTTGGTCATCTCACCATCACGGCTTTTTTGTTTAGAGCCTATTGGATGATTACCCTGATTAGGCGAATTTCACTGAAAATGCCTGTTAGTTTAAATCCTCAATGGTTAATGCTAGAACTTTAAAAATGCAGAACAACACTTTAGATCACAAGAGCACACTGTGCTTCTATCCTGCTTCAAGTATCTCAAAGCTGAATCACTAGGTATCAAAAGAGTTTCAAACTCACAGAAAAGCGTTTTAGCCAACTGGAAATAATTCCATGTTTCTTAGCTTGTGGGTACTAGGTTTCTTTGTGTATTTCAATGAAACTTTGACAAAATGATTCTCTCTTGTGCCCCTCATGGCTCCCCAAATTTGGTCATCCCACCATCACAGGTTTTTTGTTTAGAGCCTATTGGATATTTACCCTGATTAGGCGAATTTCACTGAAAACGCCTGTTAGATTAATTCCTCAATGGTTAATGCTAGAACTTTGAAAATGCAGAAAAGCACTTCAGATCACAAGAGCACACTGTGCTTCTTTCCTGTTCAAGTATCTCAAAGCTGAATCACTAGGTAACAAAAGCATTTCAAACTCACAGAAAAGCGTTTTAGCGAACTTGAAATAATTCCATGTTTCTTAGCTTCTGGGCACTAGGTTTCTTTGTGTATTTCAATGAAACTCTGACAAAATGATTCTCTCTTGTGTCCCTCAAGGCTCCCCAAGTTTTGTCATCCCACCATCAAGGGTGTTTTGTTTACAGTCTATTCGATGTTTACCCTGATTAGGCGAAAATGCCTGAAAACGCCTGTGAGTTTAATTCTTAAATGGTTAATGCTATTACTTTAAAAACGCAGAACAACTCTTTAGTTCACAAGAGCACACTGTGCTTCTATCCTGGTTCAAGTATCTCAAAGCTGAATCACTAGGTAGCAAAAGAGTTTCAAACTCACAGAAAAGCGTTTTAGCCAACTGGAAATAATTCCATGTGTCTTAGCTTGTGGGTACTAGGTTTCTTTGTGTATTTCAATGAAACTCTGAAAAAATGATTCTATCTTGTGTCCCTCATGGCTCCCCAATTTTGGTCATCTCACCATCACGGCTTTTTTGTTTAGAGCCTATTGGATGATTACCCTGATTAGGCGAATTTCACTGAAAATGCCTGTTAGTTTAAATCCTCAATGGCTAATGCTAGAACTTTAAAAATGCAGAACAACACTTTAGATCACAAGAGCACACTGTGCTTCTATCCTGCTTCAAGTATCTCAAAGCTGAATCACTAGGTAGCAAAAGAGTTTCAAACTCACAGAAAAGCATTTTAGCGAACTGGAAATAATTCCATGTTTCTTAGCTTCTGGGCACTAGGTTTATTTGTGTATTTCAATGAAACTCTGAAAAAATGATTCTCTCATGTGCCCCACAAGACTCCCCATGTTTGGTCATCCCTCCATCAAGGGTGTTTTGTTTACAGTGTATTGGATGTTTACCCTGATTAGGCGAAAATGCCTGAAAACGCCTGTGAGTTTAATTCTTAAATGTTTAATACTAGAACTTTAAAAATGCAGAACAACACTTTAGTTCACAAGAGCACACTGTGCTTCTGTCCTGGTTCAAGTATCTCAAAGCTGAATCACTAGGTAGCAAAAGAGTTTCAAACTCACAGAAAAGCGATTTACCCAACTGGAAATAATTCCATGTTTCTTAGCTTCTGGGTACTAGGTTTCTTTGTGTATTTCAATGAAACTCTGAAAAAATGATTTTATCTTGTGTGGCTCCCCAAATTTGGTCATCCCACCATCACAGGTTTTTTGTTTAGAGTTATTGGATGTTTACCCTGAATAGGCGAATTTCACTGAAAACGCCTGTAGTTTAATTCCTCAATGGTTAAAGCTAGAACTTTGAAAATGCATAAAAGCACTTCATATCACAAGTGCCCACTGTGCCTCTGTCCTGTTTCAAGTATCTCAAAGCTGAATCACTAGGTAGCAAAAGACTTTCAAATCACAGAAAAGCGATTTAGGCAAATGGAAATAATTCCATGTTTCTTAGCTTTGGGTACTAGGTTTCTTTGTGTATTTAAATGAAACTCGGACAAAATGATTCTCTCTTGTGCCCCTCATGGCTCCCCAAATTTGGTCATCTCACCATCACGGCTTTTTTGTTTAGAGCCTATTGGATATTTACCCTGATTAGGCGAATTTCACTGAAAACGCCTGTAGTTTAATTCCTCAATGGTTAATTCTAGAACTTTGAAAATGCATAAAAGCACTTCATATCACAAGAGCACACTGTGCTTTTGTCCTGGTTCAAGTATCTCAAAGGTGAATCACTAGGAAGCAAAAGAGTTTCAAACTCACAAAAAAGCGATTTAGCCAACTGAAAATAATTCCATGTTTCTTAGCATCTGGGTACTAGGTTTCTTTGTGTATTTCAATGAAACTCTGACAAAATGATTCTCTCTTGTGCCCCTCATGGCTCCCCAAATTTGGTCATCCCACCATCACAGGTTTTTTGTTTAGAGTTATTGGATGTTTACCCTGATTAGGCGAATTTCACTGAAAACGCCTGTAGTTTAATTCCTCAATGCTTAAAGCTAGAACTTTGAAAATGCATAAAAGCACTTCATATCACAAGAGCCCACTGTGCTTCTGTCCTGGTTCAAGTATCTCAAAGCTGAATCACTAGGTAGCAAAAGAGTTTCAAACTCACAGAAAAGCGATTTAGGCAAATGGAAATAATTCCATGTTTCCTAGCTTGTGGGTACTAGGTTTCTTTGTGTATTTCAATGAAACTCTGACAAAATGATTCTCTCTTGGACCCTCATGGCTCCCCAATTTTGGTCATCTCACCATCACGGCTTTTTTGTTTAGAGCCTATTGGATGATTACCCTGATTAGGCGAATTTCACTGAAAATGCCTGTTAGTTTAAATCCTCAATGGTTAATGCTAGAACTTTAAAAACGCAGAACAACACTTTAGATCACAAGAGCACACTGTGCTTCTATCCTGCTTCAAGTATCTCAAAGCTGAATCACTAGGTATCAAAAGAGTTTCAAACTCACAGAAAAGCGTTTTAGCCAACTGGAAATAATTCCATGTTTCTTAGCTTGTGGGTACTAGGTTTCTTTGTGTATTTCAATGAAACTTTGACAAAATGATTCTCTCTTGTGCCCCTCATGGCTCCCCAAATTTGGTCATCCCACCATCACAGGTTTTTTGTTTAGAGCCTATTGGATATTTACCCTGATTAGGCGAATTTCACTGAAAACGCCTGTTAGATTAATTCCTCAATGGTTAATGCTAGAACTTTGAAAATGCAGAAAAGCACTTCAGATCACAAGAGCACACTGTGCTTCTTTCCTGTTCAAGTATCTCAAAGCTGAATCACTAGGTAACAAAAGCATTTCAAACTCACAGAAAAGCGTTTTAGCGAACTTGAAATAATTCCATGTTTTCTTAGCTTCTGGGCACTAGGTTTCTTTGTGTATTTCAATGAAACTCTGACAAAATGATTCTCTCTTGTGTCCCTCAAGGCTCCCCAAGTTTTGTCATCCCACCATCAAGGGTGTTTTGTTTACAGTCTATTCGATGTTTACCCTGATTAGGCGAAAATGCCTGAAAACGCCTGTGAGTTTAATTCTTAAATGGTTAATGCTATTACTTTAAAAACGCAGAACAACTCTTTAGTTCACAAGAGCACACTGTGCTTCTATCCTGGTTCAAGTATCTCAAAGCTGAATCACTAGGTAGCAAAAGAGTTTCAAACTCACAGAAAAGCGTTTTAGCCAACTGGAAATAATTCCATGTGTCTTAGCTTGTGGGTACTAGGTTTCTTTGTGTATTTCAATGAAACTCTGAAAAAATGATTCTATCTTGTGTCCCTCATGGCTCCCCAATTTTGGTCATCTCACCATCACGGCTTTTTTGTTTAGAGCCTATTGGATGATTACCCTGATTAGGCGAATTTCACTGAAAATGCCTGTTAGTTTAAATCCTCAATGGCTAATGCTAGAACTTTAAAAATGCAGAACAACACTTTAGATCACAAGAGCACACTGTGCTTCTATCCTGCTTCAAGTATCTCAAAGCTGAATCACTAGGTAGCAAAAGAGTTTCAAACTCACAGAAAAGCATTTTAGCGAACTGGAAATAATTCCATGTTTCTTAGCTTCTGGGCACTAGGTTTATTTGTGTATTTCAATGAAACTCTGAAAAAATGATTCTCTCATGTGCCCCACAAGACTCCCCATGTTTGGTCATCCCTCCATCAAGGGTGTTTTGTTTACAGTGTATTGGATGTTTACCCTGATTAGGCGAAAATGCCTGAAAACGCCTGTGAGTTTAATTCTTAAATGTTTAATACTAGAACTTTAAAAATGCAGAACAACACTTTAGTTCACAAGAGCACACTGTGCTTCTGTCCTGGTTCAAGTATCTCAAAGCTGAATCACTAGGTAGCAAAAGAGTTTCAAACTCACAGAAAAGCGATTTACCCAACTGGAAATAATTCCATGTTTCTTAGCTTCTGGGTACTAGGTTTCTTTGTGTATTTCAATGAAACTCTGAAAAAATGATTTTATCTTGTGTCACTCATGGCTCCCCAAATTTGGTCATCCCACCATCACAGGTTTTTTGTTTTAGAGTTATTGGATGTTTACCCTGAATAGGCGAATTTCACTGAAAACGCCTGTAGTTTAATTCCTCAATGGTTAAAGCTAGAACTTTGAAAATGCATAAAAGCACTTCATATCACAAGTGCCCACTGTGCCTCTGTCCTGTTTCAAGTATCTCAAAGCTGAATCACTAGGTAGCAAAAGACTTTCAAATCACAGAAAAGCGATTTAGGCAAATGGAAATAATTCCATGTTTCTTAGCTTTGGGTACTAGGTTTCTTTGTGTATTTAAATGAAACTCGGACAAAATGATTCTCTCTTGTGCCCCTCATGGCTCCCCAAATTTGGTCATCTCACCATCACGGCTTTTTTGTTTAGAGCCTATTGGATGTTTACCCTGATTAGGCGAATTTCACTGAAAACGCCTGTAGTTTAATTCCTCAATGGTTAATTCTAGAACTTTGAAAATGCATAAAAGCACTTCATATCACAAGAGCACACTGTGCTTTTGTCCTGGTTCAAGTATCTCAAAGGTGAATCACTAGGAAGCAAAAGAGTTTCAAACTCACAAAAAAGCGATTTAGCCAACTGAAAATAATTCCATGTTTCTTAGCATCTGGGTACTAGGTTTCTTTGTGTATTTCAATGAAACTCTGACAAAATGATTCTCTCTTGTGCCCCTCATGGCTCCCCAAATTTGGTCATCCCACCATCACAGGTTTTTTGTTTAGAGTTATTGGATGTTTACCCTGATTAGGCGAATTTCACTGAAAACGCCTGTAGTTTAATTCCTCAATGCTTAAAGCTAGAACTTTGAAAATGCATAAAAGCACTTCATATCACAAGAGCCCACTGTGCTTCTGTCCTGGTTCAAGTATCTCAAAGCTGAATCACTAGGTAGCAAAAGAGTTTCAAACTCACAGAAAAGCGATTTAGGCAAATGGAAATAATTCCATGTTTCCTAGCTTGTGGGTACTAGGTTTCTTTGTGTATTTCAATGAAACTCTGACAAAATGATTCTCTCTTGGACCCTCATGGCTCCCCAATTTTGGTCATCTCACCATCACGGCTTTTTTGTTTAGAGCCTATTGGATGATTACCCTGATTAGGCGAATTTCACTGAAAATGCCTGTTAGTTTAAATCCTCAATGGTTAATGCTAGAACTTTAAAAACGCAGAACAACACTTTAGATCACAAGAGCACACTGTGCTTCTATCCTGCTTCAAGTATCTCAAAGCTGAATCACTAGGTAGCAAAAGAGTTTCAAACTCACAGAAAAGCGTTTTAGCCAACTGGAAATAATTCCATGTTTCTTAGCTTGTGGGTACTAGGTTTCTTTGTGTATTTCAATGAAACTTTGACAAAATGATTCTCTCTTGTGCCCCTCATGGCTCCCCAAATTTGGTCATCCCACCATCACAGGTTTTTTGTTTAGAGCCTATTGGATATTTACCCTGATTAGGCGAATTTCACTGAAAACGCCTGTTAGATTAATTCCTCAATGGTTAATGCTAGAACTTTGAAAATGCAGAAAAGCACTTCAGATCACAAGAGCACACTGTGCTTCTTTCCTGTTCAAGTATCTCAAAGCTGAATCACTAGGTAACAAAAGCGTTTCAAACTCACAGAAAAGCGTTTTAGCGAACTTGAAATAATTCCATGTTTCTTAGCTTCTGGGCACTAGGTTTCTTTGTGTATTTCAATGAAACTCTGACAAAATGATTCTCTCTTGTGTCCCTCAAGGCTCCCCAAGTTTTGTCATCCCACCATCAAGGGTGTTTTGTTTACAGTCTATTCGATGTTTACCCTGATTAGGCGAAAATGCCTGAAAACGCCTGTGAGTTTAATTCTTAAATGGTTAATGCTATTACTTTAAAAACGCAGAACAACACTTTAGTTCACAAGAGCACACTGTGCTTCTATCCTGGTTCAAGTATCTCAAAGCTGAATCACTAGGTAGCAAAAGAGTTTCAAACTCACAGAAAAGCGTTTTAGCCAACTGGAAATAATTCCATGTGTCTTAGCTTGTGGGTACTAGGTTTCTTTGTGTATTTCAATGAAACTCTGAAAAAATGATTCTATCTTGTGTCCCTCATGGCTCCCCAATTTTGGTCATCTCACCATCACGGCTTTTTTGTTTAGAGCCTATTGGATGATTACCCTGATTAGGCGAATTTCACTGAAAATGCCTGTTAGTTTAAATCCTCAATGGCTAATGCTAGAACTTTAAAAATGCAGAACAACACTTTAGATCACAAGAGCACACTGTGCTTCTATCCTGCTTCAAGTATCTCAAAGCTGAATCACTAGGTAGCAAAAGAGTTTCAAACTCACAGAAAAGCATTTTAGCGAACTGGAAATAATTCCATGTTTCTTAGCTTCTGGGCACTAGGTTTATTTGTGTATTTCAATGAAACTCTGAAAAAATGATTCTCTCATGTGCCCCACAAGACTCCCCATGTTTGGTCATCCCTCCATCAAGGGTGTTTTGTTTACAGTGTATTGGATGTTTACCCTGATTAGGCGAAAATGCCTGAAAACGCCTGTGAGTTTAATTCTTAAATGTTTAATACTAGAACTTTAAAAATGCAGAACAACACTTTAGTTCACAAGAGCACACTGTGCTTCTGTCCTGGTTCAAGTATCTCAAAGCTGAATCACTAGGTAGCAAAAGAGTTTCAAACTCACAGAAAAGCGATTTACCCAACTGGAAATAATTCCATGTTTCTTAGCTTCTGGGTACTAGGTTTCTTTGTGTATTTCAATGAAACTCTGAAAAAATGATTTTATCTTGTGTCACTCATGGCTCCCCAAATTTGGTCATCCCACCATCACAGGTTTTTTGTTTAGAGTTATTGGATGTTTACCCTGAATAGGCGAATTTCACTGAAAACGCCTGTAGTTTAATTCCTCAATGGTTAAAGCTAGAACTTTGAAAATGCATAAAAGCACTTCATATCACAAGTGCCCACTGTGCCTCTGTCCTGTTTCAAGTATCTCAAAGCTGAATCACTAGGTAGCAAAAACACTTTCAAATCACAGAAAAGCGATTTAGGCAAATGGAAATAATTCCATGTTTCTTAGCTTTGGGTACTAGGTTTCTTTGTGTATTTAAATGAAACTCGGACAAAATGATTCTCTCTTGTGCCCCTCATGGCTCCCCAAATTTGGTCATCTCACCATCACGGCTTTTTTGTTTAGAGCCTATTGGATGTTTACCCTGATTAGGCGAATTTCACTGAAAACGCCTGTAGTTTAATTCCTCAATGGTTAATTCTAGAACTTTGAAAATGCATAAAAGCACTTCATATCACAAGAGCACACTGTGCTTTTGTCCTGGTTCAAGTATCTCAAAGGTGAATCACTAGGAAGCAAAAGAGTTTCAAACTCACAAAAAAGCGATTTAGCCAACTGAAAATAATTCCATGTTTCTTAGCATCTGGGTACTAGGTTTCTTTGTGTATTTCAATGAAACTCTGACAAAATGATTCTCTCTTGTGCCCCTCATGGCTCCCCAAATTTGGTCATCCCACCATCACAGGTTTTTTGTTTAGAGTTATTGGATGTTTACCCTGATTAGGCGAATTTCACTGAAAACGCCTGTAGTTTAATTCCTCAATGCTTAAAGCTAGAACTTTGAAAATGCATAAAAGCACTTCATATCACAAGAGCCCACTGTGCTTCTGTCCTGGTTCAAGTATCTCAAAGCTGAATCACTAGGTAGCAAAAGAGTTTCAAACTCACAGAAAAGCGATTTAGGCAAATGGAAATAATTCCATGTTTCCTAGCTTGTGGGTACTAGGTTTCTTTGTGTATTTCAATGAAACTCTGACAAAATGATTCTCTCTTGGACCCTCATGGCTCCCCAATTTTGGTCATCTCACCATCACGGCTTTTTTGTTTAGAGCCTATTGGATGATTACCCTGATTAGGCGAATTTCACTGAAAATGCCTGTTAGTTTAAATCCTCAATGGTTAATGCTAGAACTTTAAAAACGCAGAACAACACTTTAGATCACAAGAGCACACTGTGCTTCTATCCTGCTTCAAGTATCTCAAAGCTGAATCACTAGGTAGCAAAAGAGTTTCAAACTCACAGAAAAGCGTTTTAGCCAACTGGAAATAATTCCATGTTTCTTAGCTTGTGGGTACTAGGTTTCTTTGTGTATTTCAATGAAACTTTGACAAAATGATTCTCTCTTGTGCCCCTCATGGCTCCCCAAATTTGGTCATCCCACCATCACAGGTTTTTTGTTTAGAGTTATTGGATGTTTACCCTGATTAGGCGAATTTCACTGAAAACGCCTGTAGTTTAATTCCTCAATGGTTAAAGCTAGAACTTTGTAAATGCATAAAAGCACTTCATATCACAAGAGCCCACTGTGCTTCTGTCCTGGTTCAAGTATCTCAAAGCTGAATCAATAGGTAGCAAAAGAGTTTCAAACTCACAGAAAAGCGATTTAGGCAATTGGAAATAATTCCATGTTTCTTAGCTTGTGGGTACTAGGTTTCTTTGTGTATTTCAATGAAACTCTGACAAAATGATTGTCTCTTGGACCCCTCATGGCTCCCCAAATGTGGTCAATCCACCATGACGGGTTTTTTTGTTTAGAGCCTATTGGATATTTACTCTGATTAGGCGAATTTCACTGAAAACGCCTGTAGTTTAATTCCTCAATGGTTAGTGCTAGAACTTTGAAAATGCAGAAAAGAACTTCAGATCACAAGAGCAGACTGTGCTTCTGTCCTGGTTCAAGTATCTCAAAGATGAATCACTAGGTAGCAAAAGAGTTTCAAACTCACAGAAAAGCATTTTAGCGAACTGGAAATAATTCCATGTTTCTTAGCTTCTGGGCACTAGGTTTATTTGTGTATTTCAATGAAACTCTGAAAAAATGATTCTCTCATGTGCCCCTCTAGACTCCCCAAGTTTGGTCATCCCTCCATCAAGGGTGTTTTGTTTACAGTCTATTGGATATTTACCCTGATTATTCGAAAATGCCTGAAAACGCCTGTGAGTTTCATTCTTAAATGGTTAATGCTAGAACTTTAAAAATGCAGAACAACACTTTAGTTTACAAGACCACACTGTCCTTCTGTCCTGGTTCAAGTATATGAAAGCTGAATCACAAGGTAGCAAAAGAGTTTCAAACTCACAGAAAAGCGTTTTAGCCAACTGGAAATAATTCCATGTTTCTTGGCTTGTGAGTACTAGGTTTTGTTGTAATTTTCTATGAAACTCTGAAAAAGTGATTCGCTCTTGTGCCCCTCATGGCTGCCCAAATTTGGTCAATCCACCATCACGGGTTTTTTGTTTAGAGCCTATTGGATGTTTACCCTGATTAGGCGAATTTCACTGAAAACGCCTGTAGTTTAATTCTTCAATGGTTAATGCTAGAACTTTGAAAATGCAGAAAAGCACTTCATATCACAAGAGCACACTGTGCTTCTGTCCTGGTTTAAGTATCTCAAAGCTGAATCACTAGGTAGCAAAAGAGTTTCAAAATCACAGAAAAGCGATTTAGCCAACTGGAAATAATTCCATGTTTCTTAGCTTCTGGGTACTAGGTTTCTTTGTGTATTTCAATGAAACTCTGACAAAATGATTCTCTCTTGTGCCCCTCATGGCTCCCCAAATTTAGTCATCCCACCATCACGGGTTTTTTGTTTAGAACCTATTGGATGTTTACCCTGATTAGGCGAATTTCACTGAAAACGCCTGAAGTTGAATTCCTCAATGGTTAAAGCTAGAACTTTGAAAATGCAGAAAAGCACTTCATATCACAAGAGCACACTGTGCTTCTGTCCTGGTTCAAGTATCTCAAAGCTGAATCACTAGGTATCAAAAGAGTTTCAAACTCACATAAAAGCTTTTCAGCCAACTGGAAATAATTCCATGTTTCTTGGCTTGTGGGTACTAGGTTTCTTTGTGTATTTCTATGAAACTCAGACAAAATGATTCTCTCTTGTGTCCCTCATGGCTCCCCAAATTTGGTCAATCCACCATCACGGGTTTTTTGTTTAGAGCCTATTGGATGTTTACCCTGATAGGGCGATTTTCACTGAAAACGATGGTAGTTTAATTCCTCAATGGTTACTGCTAGAACTTTGAAAATGCAGAAAAGCACTTCAGATCACAAGAGCTCACTGTGCTTCTTTCCTGGTTCAAGTATCTCAAAGCTGAATCACTAGGTAACAAAAGAGTTTCAAACTCACAGAAAAGCGTTTTAGCGAACTGGAAATAATTCCATGTTTCTTAGCTTCTGGGCACTAGGTTTCTTTGTGTATTTCAATGAAACTCTGAAAAAATGATTCTCTCATGTGCCCCTCAAGGCTCCCCAAGTTTTGTCATCCCACCATCAAGGGTGTTTTGTTTACAGTCTATTGGATGTTTACCCTGATTAGGCGAAAATGCCTGAAAACGCCTGTGAGTTTAATTCTTAAATGGTTAAAGCTATTACTTTAAAAACGCAGTTCAACACTTTAGTTCACAAGAGCACACTGTGCTTCTCTCCTGGTTCAAGTATCTCAAAGCTGAATCACTAGGTAGCAAAAGAGTTTCAAACTCACAGAAAAGCGTTTTAGCCAACTTGAAATAATTCCATGTTTCTTCGCTTGTGGGTACTAGGTTTCTTTGTGTATTTCAATGAAACTCTGACAAAATGATTCTCTCTTGTGCCCCTCATGGCTCCCCAAATTTGCTCAATCCACCATCACGGGTTTTTTGTTTAGAGCCTATTGGATGTTTACCCTGATTAGGCGAATTTCACTGAAAATGCCTGTAGTTTAATTCTTCAATGGTTAATGCTAGAACTTTGAAAATGCAGAAAAGCACTTCAGATCACAAGAGCACACTGTCCTTTTCTCCTAGTTCAAGTATCTCAAAGCTGAATCACTAGGTAGCAAAAGAGTTTCAAACTCACAGAAAAGCGATTTAGCCAACTGGAAATAATTCCATGTTTCTTAGCTTCTGGGCACTAGGTTTCTTTGTGTATTTCAATGAAACTCTGAAAAAATCAGTCTCTCATGTGCTCCTCAAGACTCCCCAAGTTTGGTCATCCCACCATCAAGAATGTTTTGTTTACAGTCTATTGGATGTTTAACCTGATTAGGCGAAAATGCCTGAAAACGCCTGTGAGTTTAATTCTTAAATGGTTAATGCTATTACTTTAAAAACGCAGAACAACACTTTAGTTCAGAAGAGCACACTGTGCTTCTCTCCTGGTTCAAGTATCTCAAAGCTGAATCACTAGGTAGCAAAAGAGTTTCAAACTCACCGAAAAGCGTTTTAGACAACTGGAAAAAATTCCATGTTTCTTAGCTTGTGGGTACTAGGATTCTTTGTGTATTTCAATGAAACTCTGACAAAATGATTCTCTCTTGTGCCCCTCATGGCTCCCCAAATTTGGTCATCCCACCATCACGGGTTTTTTGTTTAGAACCTATTGGATTTTTACCCTGATTAGGCGAATTTCACTGAAAACGCCTGTAGTTTAATTCCTCAATGTTTAAAGCTAGAACTTTGAAAATGCAGAAAAGCACTTCATATCACAAGAGCACACTGTGCTTCTGTCCTGTTTCAAGTATCTCAAAGCTGAATCACTAGGTAGCAAAAGAGTTTCAAACTCACAGAAAAGCTTTTTAGCCAACTGGAAATAATTCCTTGTTTCTTAGCTTCTGGGCACTAGGTTTTTTTGTGTATTTTCAATGAAACTCTGAAAAAATGATTCTCTCATGTGCCCCTCAAGGCTCCCCAAGTTTTGTCATCCCACCATCAAGGGTGTTTTGTTTACAGTCTATTGGATGTTTACACTGATTAGGCAAAAATGCCTGAAAACGCCTGTGAGTTTAATTCTTAAATGGTTAATGCTATTACTTTAAAAATGCAGAACAAAACTTTAGTTCACAAGAGCACACTGTGCTTCTCTCCTGGTTCAAGTATCTGAAAGCTGAATCACTAGGTAGCAAAAGAGTTTCAAACTCACAGAAAAGCGTTTTAGCCAACTTGAAATAATTCCATGTTTCTTAGCTTGTGGGTACTAGGTTTCTTTGTGTATTTCTATGAAACTCTGACAAAATGATTCTCTCTTGTGCCCTTCATGGCTCCCCAAATTTGGTCAATCCACCATCACAGGTTTTTTGTTTAGAGCCTATTAGATGTTTACCCTGATTAGGCGAATTTCACTGAAAACGCCTGTAGTTTAATTCCTCAATGGTTAATGCTAGAACTTTGAAAATGCAGAAAAGCATTTCAGATCACAAGAGCACACTGTGCTTCTGTCCTGGTTCAAGTATCTCAAAGCTGAATTACTAGGTAGCAAAAGAGTTTCAAACTCACAGAAAAGCGTTTTAGCCAACCTGAAATAATTCCATGTTTCTTAGCTTGTGGGTACTAGGTTTCTTTGTGTATTTCAATGAAACTCTGACAAAATGATTCTCTCTTGTGCCCCTCATGGCTCCCCAAATTTAGTCATCCCACCATCACGGGTTTTTTGTTTAGAACCTATTGGATGTTTACCCTGATTAGGCGAATTTCACTGAAAACGCCTGAAGTTGAATTCCTCAATGGTTAAAGCTAGAACTTTGAAAATGCAGAAAAGCACTTCATATCACAAGAGCACACTGTGCTTCTGTCCTGGTTCAAGTATCTCAAAGCTGAATCACTAGGTAGCAAAAGAGTTTCAAACTCACATAAAAGCTTTTCAGCCAACTGGAAATAATTCCATGTTTCTTGGCTTGTGGGTACTAGGTTTCTTTGTGTATTTCTATGAAACTCAGACAAAATGATTCTCTCTTGTGTCCCTCATGGCTCCCCAAATTTGGTCAATCCACCATCACGGGTTTTTTGTTTAGAGCCTATTGGATGTTTACCCTGATAGGGCGATTTTCACTGAAAACGATGGTAGTTTAATTCCTCAATGGTTACTGCTAGAACTTTGAAAATGCAGAAAAGCACTTCAGATCACAAGAGCTCACTGTGCTTCTTTCCTGGTTCAAGTATCTCAAAGCTGAATCACTAGGTAACAAAAGAGTTTCAAACTCACAGAAAAGCGTTTTAGCGAACTGGAAATAATTCCATGTTTCTTAGCTTCTGGGCACTAGGTTTCTTTGTGTATTTCAATGAAACTCTGAAAAAATGATTCTCTCATGTGCCCCTCAAGGCTCCCCAAGTTTTGTCATCCCACCATCAAGGGTGTTTTGTTTACAGTCTATTGGATGTTTACCCTGATTAGGCGAAAATGCCTGAAAACGCCTGTGAGTTTAATTCTTAAATGGTTAAAGCTATTACTTTAAAAACGCAGTTCAACACTTTAGTTCACAAGAGCACACTGTGCTTCTCTCCTGGTTCAAGTATCTCAAAGCTGAATCACTAGGTAGCAAAAGAGTTTCAAACTCACAGAAAAGCGTTTTAGCCAACTTGAAATAATTCCATGTTTCTTCGCTTGTGGGTACTAGGTTTCTTTGTGTATTTCAATGAAACTCTGACAAAATGATTCTCTCTTGTGCCCCTCATGGCTCCCCAAATTTGCTCAATCCACCATCACGGGTTTTTTGTTTAGAGCCTATTGGATGTTTACCCTGATTAGGCGAATTTCACTGAAAATGCCTGTAGTTTAATTCTTCAATGGTTAATGCTAGAACTTTGAAAATGCAGAAAAGCACTTCAGATCACAAGAGCACACTGTCCTTTTCTCCTAGTTCAAGTATCTCAAAGCTGAATCACTAGGTAGCAAAAGAGTTTCAAACTCACAGAAAAGCGATTTAGCCAACTGGAAATAATTCCATGTTTCTTAGCTTCTGGGCACTAGGTTTCTTTGTGTATTTCAATGAAACTCTGAAAAAATCAGTCTCTCATGTGCTCCTCAAGACTCCCCAAGTTTGGTCATCCCACCATCAAGAATGTTTTGTTTACAGTCTATTGGATGTTTAACCTGATTAGGCGAAAATGCCTGAAAACGCCTGTGAGTTTAATTCTTAAATGGTTAATGCTATTACTTTAAAAAACGCAGAACAACACTTTAGTTCAGAAGAGCACACTGTGCTTCTCTCCTGGTTCAAGTATCTCAAAGCTGAATCACTAGGTAGCAAAAGAGTTTCAAACTCACCGAAAAGCGTTTTAGACAACTGGAAAAAATTCCATGTTTCTTAGCTTGTGGGTACTAGGATTCTTTGTGTATTTCAATGAAACTCTGACAAAATGATTCTCTCTTGTGCCCCTCATGGCTCCCCAAATTTGGTCATCCCACCATCACGGGTTTTTTGTTTAGAACCTATTGGATTTTTACCCTGATTAGGCGAATTTCACTGAAAACGCCTGTAGTTTAATTCCTCAATGTTTAAAGCTAGAACTTTGAAAATGCAGAAAAGCACTTCATATCACAAGAGCACACTGTGCTTCTGTCCTGTTTCAAGTATCTCAAAGCTGAATCACTAGGTAGCAAAAGAGTTTCAAACTCACAGAAAAGCTTTTTAGCCAACTGGAAATAATTCCTTGTTTCTTAGCTTCTGGGCACTAGGTTTTTTTGTGTATTTCAATGAAACTCTGAAAAAATGATTCTCTCATGTGCCCCTCAAGGCTCCCCAAGTTTTGTCATCCCACCATCAAGGGTGTTTTGTTTACAGTCTATTGGATGTTTACACTGATTAGGCAAAAATGCCTGAAAACGCCTGTGAGTTTAATTCTTAAATGGTTAATGCTATTACTTTAAAAATGCAGAACAAAACTTTAGTTCACAAGAGCACACTGTGCTTCTCTCCTGGTTCAAGTATCTGAAAGCTGAATCACTAGGTAGCAAAAGAGTTTCAAACTCACAGAAAAGCGTTTTAGCCAACTTGAAATAATTCCATGTTTCTTAGCTTGTGGGTACTAGGTTTCTTTGTGTATTTCTATGAAACTCTGACAAAATGATTCTCTCTTGTGCCCTTCATGGCTCCCCAAATTTGGTCAATCCACCATCACAGGTTTTTTGTTTAGAGCCTATTAGATGTTTACCCTGATTAGGCGAATTTCACTGAAAACGCCTGTAGTTTAATTCCTCAATGGTTAATGCTAGAACTTTGAAAATGCAGAAAAGCATTTCAGATCACAAGAGCACACTGTGCTTCTGTCCTGGTTCAAGTATCTCAAAGCTGAATTACTAGGTAGCAAAAGAGTTTCAAACTCACAGAAAAGCGTTTTAGCCAACCTGAAATAATTCCATGTTTCTTAGCTTGTGGGTACTAGGTTTCTTTGTGTATTTCAATGAAACTCTGACAAAATGATTCTCTCTTGTGCCCCTCATGGCTCCCCAAATTTGGTCATCCCACCATCACGGTTTTTTTGTTTAGAACCTATTGGATGTTTACCCTGATTAGGCGAATTTCACTGAAAACGCCTGTAGTTTAATTCCTCAATGGTTAAAGCTAGAACTTTGAAAATGCAGAAAAGCACTTCATATCACAAGAGCACACTGTGCTTCTGTCCTGGTTTAAGTATATCAAAGCTGAATCACTAGGTAGCAAAAGAGTTTCAAACTCACAGAAAAGCTTTTTAGCCAACTGGAAATAATTCAATGTTTCTTGGCTTGTGGGTACTAGGTTTCTTTGTGTATTTCTATGAAACTCTGACAAAATGATTCTCTCTTGTGCCCCTCATGGCTCCCCAAATTTGGTCAATCCACCATCACGGGTTTTTTTTGTTTAGAGCCTACTAGATGTTTACCCTGATTAGGCGAATTTCACTGAAAACGCCTGTAGTTTAATTCCTCAATGGTTAATGCTAGAACTTTGAAAATGCAGAAAAGCATTTCAGATCACAAGAGCACACTGTGTTTCTGTCCTGGATGAAGTATGTCAAAGCTGAATCACTAGGTAGCAAAAGAGTTTCAAACTCACAGAAAAGCGTTTTAGCGAACCTGAATTAATTCCATGTTTCTTAGCTTCTGGGCACTAAGTTTCTTTGTGTATTTCAGTAAAACTCTGAAAAAATGATTCTCTCGTGTGCCCCTCAAGGCTCCCAAGTTTTGTCATCCCACCATCAAGGGTGTTTTGTTTACAGTCTATTGGATATTTACCCTGATTAGGCGAAAATGCCTGAAAACGCCTGTGAGTTTAATTCTTAAATGGTTAATGCTATTACTTTAAAAACGCAGAACAACACTTTAGTTCACAAGAGCACACTGTGCTTCTCTCCTGGTTCAAGTATCTCAAAGCTGAATCACTAGGTAGCAAAAGAGTTTCAAACTCACAGAAAAGCTTTTTAGCCAACTGGAAATAATTCCATATTTCTTGGCTTGTGGGTGCTAGGTTTTATTGTGTATTTCTATGAAACTCTGAAAAAGTGATTCGCTCTTGTGCCCCTCATGGCGGCCCAAATTTGGTCAATCCACCATCACGGGTTTTTTGTTTAGAGCCTATTGGATGTTTACCCTGATTAGGCGAATTTCACTGAAAACGCCTGTAGTTTAATTCTTCAATGGTTAATGCTAGAACTTTGAAAATGCAGAAAAGCACTTCAGATCACAAGAGCACACTGTCCTTCTGTCCTAGTTCAAGTATCTCAAAGCTGAATCACTAGGTAGCAAAAGAGTTTCAAACTCACAGAAAAGCGATTTAGCCAACTGGAAATAATTCCATGTTTCTTAGCTTCTGGGCACTAGGTTTCTTTGTGTATTTCAATGAAACTCTGAAAAAATCAGTCTCTCATGTGCCCCTCCAGGCTCCCCAAGTATGATCATCCCACCATCAAGGGTGCTTTGTTTACAGTCTATTGGATGTTTACCCTGATTAGGCGAAAATGCCTGAAAACGCCTGTGAGTTTAATTCTTAAATGGTTAATGCTATTACTTTAAAAACGCAGAACAACACTTTAGTTCAGAAGAGCACACTGTGCTTCTCTCCTGGTTCAAGTATCTCAAAGCTGAATCACTAGGTAGCAAAAGAGTTTCAAACTCACAGAAAAGCGTTTTAGACAACTGGAAATAATTACATGTTTCTTAGCTTGTGGGTATTAGGTTTCTTTGTGTATTTCAATGAAACTCTGACAAAATGATTCTCTCTTGTGCCCCTCATGGCTCCCCAAATTTGGTCATCCCACCATCACGGGTTTTTTTTTTAGAACCTATTGGATGTTTACCCTGATTAGGCGAATTTCACTGAAAACGCCTGTAGTTTAATTCCTC
Organism: Tamias sibiricus; assembly: GCA_025594165.1. Classification (NCBI taxonomy): domain Eukaryota; kingdom Metazoa; phylum Chordata; class Mammalia; order Rodentia; family Sciuridae; genus Tamias; species Tamias sibiricus. The sequence goes on from CM046665.1 coordinate 138,414,688, forward strand.
AATGGTTAAAGGTAGAACTTTGAAAATGCAGAAAAGCAGTTCATATCACAAGAGCACACTGTGCTTCTGTCCTGGTTCAAGTATCTCAAAGCTAATTCACTAGGTAGCAAAAGAGTTTCAAACTCACAGAAAAGCTTTTTAGCCAACTGGAAATAATTCCTTGTTTCTTAGCTTCTGGGCACTAGGGTTCTTTGTGTATTTCAATGAAACTCTGACAAAATGATTCTCTCATGTGCCCCTCAAGGCTCCCCAAGTTTTGTCATCCCACCATCAAGGGTGTTTTGTTTACAGTCTATAGGATGTTTACCCTGATTAGGCGAAAATGCCTGAAAACGCCTGTGAATTTAATTCTTAAATGGTTAATGCTATTACTTTAAAAACGCAGAACAACACTTTAGTTCACAAGAGCACACTGTGCTTCTCTCCTGGTTCAAGTATCTCAAAGCTGAATCACTAGGTAGCAAAAGAGATTCAAACTCACAGAAAAGCTTTTTAGCCAACTGGAAATAATTCCATGTTTCTTGGCTTGTGGGTACTAGGTTTTATTGTAATTTTCTATTAAACTCTGAAAAAGTGATTCGCTCTTGTGCCCCTCATGGCTGCCCAAATTTGGTCAATCCACCATCACGGGTTTTTTGTTTTTAGAGCCTATTAGATGTTTACCCTGATTAGGCGAATTTCACTAAAAACGCCTGTAGTTTAATTCCTCAATGGTTAATGCTAGAACTTTGAAAATGCAGAAAAGCACTTCAGATCACAAGAGCACACTGTGCTTCTGTCCTGGTTTAAGTATCTCAAAGCTGAATCACTAGGTAGCAAAAGAGTTTCAAACTCACAGAAAAGCGATTTAGCCAACTGGAAATAATTCCATGTTTCTTAGCTTCTGGGTACTAGGTTTCTTTGTGTATTTCAATGAAACTCTGACAAAATGATTCTCTCTTGTGCCCCTCATGGCTCCCCAAATTTAGTCATCCCACCATCACGGGTTTTTTGTTTAGAACCTATTGGATGTTTACCCTGATTAGGCGAATTTCACTGAAAACGCCTGAAGTTGAATTCCTCAATGGTTAAAGCTAGAACTTTGAAAATGCAGAAAAGCACTTCATATCACAAGAGCACACTGTGCTTCTGTCCTGGTTCAAGTATCTCAAAGCTGAATCACTAGGTAGCAAAAGAGTTTCAAACTCACATAAAAGCTTTTCAGCCAACTGGAAATAATTCCATGTTTCTTGGCTTGTGGGTACTAGGTTTCTTTGTGTATTTCTATGAAACTCAGACAAAATGATTCTCTCTTGTGTCGCTCATGGCTCCCCAAATTTGGTCAATCCACAATCACGGGTTTTTTGTTTAGAGCCTATTGGATGTTTACCCTGATAGGGCGATTTTCACTGAAAATGATGGTAGTTTAATTCCTCAATGGTTACTGCTAGAACTTTGAAAATGCAGAAAAGCACTTCAGATCACAAGAGCTCACTGTGCTTCTTTCCTGGTTCAAGTATCTCAAAGCTGAATCACTGGTAACAAAAGAGTTTCAAACTCACAGAAAAGCGTTTTAGCGAACTGGAAATAATTCCATGTTTCTTAGCTTCTGGGCACTAGGTTTCTTTGTGTATTTCAATGAAACTCTGAAAAAATGATTCTCTCATGTGCCCCTCAAGGCTCCCCAAGTTTTGTCATCCCACCATCAAGGGTGTTTTGTTTACAGTCTATTGGATGTTTACCCTGATTAGGCGAAAATGCCTGAAAACGCCTGTGAGTTTAATTCTTAAATGGTTAATGCTATTACTTTAAAAACGCAGTTCAACACTTTAGTTCACAAGAGCACACTGTGCTTCTCTCCTGGTTCAAGTATCTCAAAGCTGAATCACTAGGTAGCAAAAGAGTTTCAAACTCACAGAAAAGCGTTTTAGCCAACTTGAAATAATTCCATGTTTCTTCGCTTGTGGGTACTAGGTTTCTTTGTGTATTTCAATGAAACTCTGACAAAATGATTCTCTCTTGTGCCCCTCATGGCTCCCCAAATTTGCTCAATCCACCATCACGGGTTTTTTGTTTAGAGCCTATTGGATGTTTACCCTGATTAGGCGAATTTCACTGAAAACGCCTGTAGTTTAATTCCTCAATGGTTAATGCTAGAACTTTGAAAATGCAGAAAAGCATTTCAGATCACAAGAGCACACTGTGTTTCTGTCCTGGATGAAATATGTCAAAGCTGAATCACTAGGTAGCAAAAGAGTTTCAAACTCACAGAAAAGCGTTTTAGTGAACCTGAATTAATTCCATGTTTCTTAGCTTCTGGGCACTAAGTTTCTTTGTGTATTTCAGTAAAACTCTGAAAAAATGATTCTCTCGTGTGCCCCTCAAGGCTCCCAAGTTTTGTCATCCCACCATCAAGGGTGTTTTGTTTACAGTCTATTGGATATTTACCCTGATTAGGCGAAAATGCCTGAAAACGCCTGTGAGTTTAATTCTTAAATGGTTAATGCTATTACTTTAAAAACGCAGAACAACACTTTAGTTCACAAGAGCACACTGTGCTTCTCTCCTGGTTCAAGTATCTCAAAGCTGAATCACTAGGTAGCAAAAGAGTTTCAAACTCACAGAAAAGCTTTTTAGCCAACTGGAAATAATTCCATATTTCTTGGCTTGTGGGTACTAGGTTTTATTGTGTATTTCTATGAAACTCTGAAAAAGTGATTCGCTCTTGTGCCCCTCATGGCTGCCCAAATTTGGTCAATCCACCATCACGGGTTTTTTGTTTAGAGCCTATTGGATGTTTACCCTGATTAGGCGAATTTCACTGAAAACGCCTGTAGTTTAATTCTTCAATGGTTAATGCTAGAACTTTGAAAATGCAGAAAAGCACTTCAGATCACAAGAGCACACTGTCCTTCTGTCCTAGTTCAAGTATCTCAAAGCTGAATCACTAGGTAGCAAAAGAGTTTCAAACTCACAGAAAAGCGATTTAGCCAACTGGAAATAATTCCATGTTTCTTAGCTTCTGGGCACTAGGTTTCTTTGTGTATTTCAATGAAACTCTGAAAAAATCAGTCTCTCATGTGCCCCTCCAGGCTCCCCAAGTATGATCATCCCACCATCAAGGGTGCTTTGTTTACAGTCTATTGGATGTTTACCCTGATTAGGCGAAAATGCCTGAAAACGCCTGTGAGTTTAATTCTTAAATGGTTAATGCTATTACTTTAAAAACGCAGAACAACACTTTAGTTCAGAAGAGCACACTGTGCTTCTCTCCTGGTTCAAGTATCTCAAAGCTGAATCACTAGGTAGCAAAAGAGTTTCAAACTCACAGAAAAGCGTTTTAGACAACTGGAAATAATTACATGTTTCTTAGCTTGTGGGTATTAGGTTTCTTTGTGTATTTCAATGAAACTCTGACAAAATGATTCTCTCTTGTGCCCCTCATGGCTCCCCAAATTTGGTCATCCCACCATCACGGGTTTTTTTTTTAGAACCTATTGGATGTTTACCCTGATTAGGCGAATTTCACTGAAAACGCCTGTAGTTTAATTCCTCAATGGTTAAAGGTAGAACTTTGAAAATGCAGAAAAGCAGTTCATATCACAAGAGCACACTGTGCTTCTGTCCTGGTTCAAGTATCTCAAAGCTGAATCACTAGGTAGCAAAAGAGTTTCAAACTCACAGAAAAGCTTTTTAGCCAACTGGAAATAATTCCTTGTTTCTTAGCTTCTGGGCACTAGGGTTCTTTGTGTATTTCAATGAAACTCTGACAAAATGATTCTCTCATGTGCCCCTCAAGGCTCCCCAAGTTTTGTCATCCCACCATCAAGGGTGTTTTTGTTTACAGTCTATTGGATGTTTACCTGATTAGGCGAAAATGCCTGAAAACGCCTGTGAATTTAATTCTTAAATGGTTAATGCTATTACTTTAAAAACGCAGAACAACACTTTAGTTCACAAGAGCACACTGTGCTTCTCTCCTGGTTCAAGTATCTCAAAGCTGAATCACTAGGTAGCAAAAGAGATTCAAACTCACAGAAAAGCTTTTTAGCCAACTGGAAATAATTCCATGTTTCTTGGCTTGTGGGTACTAGGTTTTATTGTAATTTTCTATGAAACTCTGAAAAAGTGATTTGCTCTAGTGCCCCTCATGGCTGCCCAAATTTGGTCAATCCACCATCACGGGTTTTTTGTTTAGAGCCTATTAGATGTTTACCCTGATTAGGCGAATTTCACTAAAAACGCCTGTAGTTTAATTCCTCAATGGTTAATGCTAGAACTTTGAAAATGCAGAAAAGCACTTCAGATCACAAGAGCACACTGTGCTTCTGTCCTGGTTTAAGTATCTCAAAGCTGAATCACTAGGTAGCAAAAGAGTTTCAAACTCACAGAAAAGCGATTTAGCCAACTGGAAATAATTCCATGTTTCTTAGCTTCTGGGTACTAGGTTTCTTTGTGTATTTCAATGAAACTCTGACAAAATGATTCTCTCTTGTGCCCCTCATGGCTCCCCAAATTTAGTCATCCCACCATCACGGGTTTTTTGTTTAGAACCTATTGGATGTTTACCCTGATTAGGCGAATTTCACTGAAAACGCCTGAAGTTGAATTCCTCAATGGTTAAAGCTAGAACTTTGAAAATGCAGAAAAGCACTTCATATCACAAGAGCACACTGTGCTTCTGTCCTGGTTCAAGTATCTCAAAGCTGAATCACTAGGTAGCAAAAGAGTTTCAAACTCACATAAAAGCTTTTCAGCCAACTGGAAATAATTCCATGTTTCTTGGCTTGTGGGTACTAGGTTTCTTTGTGTATTTCTATGAAACTCAGACAAAATGATTCTCTCTTGTGTCCCTCATGGCTCCCCAAATTTGGTCAATCCACCATCACGGGTTTTTTGTTTAGAGCCTATTGGATGTTTACCCTGATAGGGCGATTTTCACTGAAAACGATGGTAGTTTAATTCCTCAATGGTTACTGCTAGAACTTTGAAAATGCAGAAAAGCACTTCAGATCACAAGAGCTCACTGTGCTTCTTTCCTGGTTCAAGTATCTCAAAGCTGAATCACTAGGTAACAAAAGAGTTTCAAACTCACAGAAAAGCGTTTTAGCGAACTGGAAATAATTCCATGTTTCTTAGCTTCTGGGCACTAGGTTTCTTTGTGTATTTCAATGAAACTCTGAAAAAATGATTCTCTCATGTGCCCCTCAAGGCTCCCCACGTTTTGTCATCCCACCATCAAGGGTGTTTTGTTTACAGTCTATTGGATGTTTACCCTGATTAGGCGAAAATGCCTGAAAACGCCTGTGAGTTTAATTCTTAAATGGTTAATGCTATTACTTTAAAAACGCAGTTCAACACTTTAGTTCACAAGAGCACACTGTGCTTCTCTCCTGGTTCAAGTATCTCAAAGCTGAATCACTAGGTAGCAAAAGAGTTTCAAACTCACAGAAAAGCGTTTTAGCCAACTTGAAATAATTCCATGTTTCTTCGCTTGTGGGTACTAGGTTTCTTTGTGTATTTCAATGAAACTCTGACAAAATGATTCTCTCTTGTGCCCCTCATGGCTCCCCAAATTTGCTCAATCCACCATCACGGGTTTTTTGTTTAGAGCCTATTGGATGTTTACCCTGATTAGGCGAATTTCACTGAAAACGCCTGTAGTTTAATTCCTCAATGGTTAATGCTAGAACTTTGAAAATGCAGAAAAGCATTTCAGATCACAAGAGCACACTGTGTTTCTGTCCTGGATGAAGTATGTCAAAGCTGAATCACTAGGTAGCAAAAGAGTTTCAAACTCACAGAAAAGCGTTTTAGCGAACCTGAATTAATTCCATGTTTCTTAGCTTCTGGGCACTAAGTTTCTTTGTGTATTTCAGTAAAACTCTGAAAAAATGATTCTCTCGTGTGCCCCTCAAGGCTCCCAAGTTTTGTCATCCCACCATCAAGGGTGTTTTGTTTACAGTCTATTGGATATTTACCCTGATTAGGCGAAAATGCCTGAAAACGCCTGTGAGTTTAATTCTTAAATGGTTAATGCTATTACTTTAAAAACGCAGAACAACACTTTAGTTCACAAGAGCACACTGTGCTTCTCTCCTGGTTCAAGTATCACAAAGCTGAATCACTAGGTAGCAAAAGAGTTTCAAACTCACAGAAAAGCTTTTTAGCCAACTGGAAATAATTCCATATTTCTTGGCTTGTGGGTACTAGGTTTTATTGTGTATTTCTATGAAACTCTGAAAAAGTGATTCGCTCTTGTGCCCCTCATGGCTGCCCAAATTTGGTCAATCCACCATCACGGGTTTTTTGTTTAGAGCCTATTGGATGTTTACCCTGATTAGGCGAATTTCACTGAAAACGCCTGTAGTTTAATTCCTCAATGGTTAATGCTAGAACTTTGAAAATGCAGAAAAGCATTTCAGATCACAAGAGCACACTGTGTTTCTGTCCTGAATGAAGTATGTCAAAGCTGAATCACTAGGTAGCAAAAGAGTTTCAAACTCACAGAAAAGCGTTTTAGCGAACCTGAATTAATTCCATGTTTCTTAGCTTCTGGGCACTAAGTTTCTTTGTGTATTTCAGTAAAACTCTGAAAAAATGATTCTCCCGTGTGCCCCTCAAGGCTCCCAAGTTTTGTCATCCCACCATCAAGGGTGTTTTGTTTACAGTCTATTGGATATTTACCCTGATTAGGCGAAAATGCCTGAAAACGCCTGTGAGTTTAATTCTTAAATGGTTAATGCTATTACTTTAAAAACGCAGAACAACACTTTAGTTCACAAGAGCACACTGTGCTTCTCTCCTGGTTCAAGTATCACAAAGCTGAATCACTAGGTAGCAAAAGAGTTTCAAACTCACAGAAAAGCTTTTTAGCCAACTGGAAATAATTCCATATTTCTTGGCTTGTGGGTACTAGGTTTTATTGTGTATTTCTATGAAACTCTGAAAAAGTGATTCGCTCTTGTGCCCCTCATGGCTGCCCAAATTTGGTCAATCCACCATCACGGGTTTTTTGTTTAGAGCCTATTGGATGTTTACCCTGATTAGGCGAATTTCACTGAAAACGCCTGTAGTTTAATTCCTCAATGGTTAAAGGTAGAACTTTGAAAATGCAGAAAAGCAGTTCATATCACAAGAGCACACTGTGCTTCTGTACTGGTTCAAGTATCTCAAAGCTGAATCACTAGGTAGCAAAAGAGTTTCAAACTCACAGAAAAGCTTTTTAGCCAACTGGAAATAATTCCTTGTTTCTTAGCTTCTGGGCACTAGGGTTCTTTGTGTATTTCAATGAAACTCTGACAAAATGATTCTCTCATGTGCCCCTCAAGGCTCCCCAAGTTTTGTCATCCCACCATCAAGGGTGTTTTGTTTACAGTCTATTGGATGTTTACCCTGATTAGGCGAAAATGCCTGAAAACGCCTGTGAATTTAATTCTTAAATGGTTAATGCTATTACTTTAAAAACGCAGAACAATACTTTAGTTCACAAGAGCACACTGTGCTTCTCTCCTGGTTCAAGTATCTCAAAGCTGAATCACTAGGTAGCAAAAGAGATTCAAACTCACAGAAAAGCTTTTTAGCCAACTGGAAATAATTCCATGTTTCTTGGCTTGTGGGTACTAGGTTTTATTGTAATTTTCTATGAAACTCTGAAAAAGTGATTCGCTCTTGTGCCCCTCATGGCTGCCCAAATTTGGTCAATCCACCATCACGGGTTTTTTGTTTAGAGCCTATTAGATGTTTACCCTGATTAGGCGAATTTCACTAAAAACGCCTGTAGTTTAATTCCTCAATGGTTAATGCTAGAACTTTGAAAATGCAGAAAAGCACTTCAGATCACAAGAGCACACTGTGCTTCTGTCCTGGTTTAAGTATCTCAAAGCTGAATCACTAGGTAGCAAAAGAGTTTCAAACTCACAGAAAAGCGATTTAGCCAACTGGAAATAATTCCATGTTTCTTAGCTTCTGGGTACTAGGTTTCTTTGTGTATTTCAATGAAACTCTGACAAAATGATTCTCTCTTGTGCCCCTCATGGCTCCCCAAGTTTAGTCATCCCACCATCACGGGTTTTTTGTTTAGAACCTATTGGATGTTTACCCTGATTAGGCGAATTTCACTGAAAACGCCTGAAGTTGAATTCCTCAATGGTTAAAGCTAGAACTTTGAAAATGCAGAAAAGCACTTCATATCACAAGAGCACACTGTGCTTCTGTCCTGGTTCAAGTATCTCAAAGCTGAATCACTAGGTAGCAAAAGAGTTTCAAACTCACATAAAAGCTTTTCAGCCAACTGGAAATAATTCCATGTTTCTTGGCTTGTGGGTACTAGGTTTCTTTGTGTATTTCTATGAAACTCAGACAAAATGATTCTCTCTTGTGTCCCTCATGGCTCCCCAAATTTGGTCAATCCACCATCACGGGTTTTTTGTTTAGAGCCTATTGGATGTTTACCCTGATAGGGCGATTTTCACTGAAAACGATGGTAGTTTAATTCCTCAATGGTTACTGCTAGAACTTTGAAAATGCAGAAAAGCACTTCAGATCACAAGAGCTCACTGTGCTTCTTTCCTGGTTCAAGTATCTCAAAGCTGAATCACTAGGTAACAAAAGAGTTTCAAACTCACAGAAAAGTGTTTTAGCCAACTGGAAATAATTCCATGTTTCTTAGCTTCTGGGCACTAGGTTTCTTTGTGTATTTCAATGAAACTCTGAAAAAATGATTCTCTCATGTGCCCCTCAAGGCTCCCCAAGTTTTGTCATCCCACCATCAAGGGTGTTTTGTTTACAGTCTATTGGATGTTTACCCTGATTAGGCGAAAATGCCTGAAAACGCCTGTGAGTTTAATTCTTAAATGGTTAATGCTATTACTTTAAAAACGCAGTTCAACACTTTAGTTCACAAGAGCACACTGTGCTTCTCTCCTGGTTCAAGTATCTCAAAGCTGAATCACTAGGTAGCAAAAGAGTTTCAAACTCACAGAAAAGCGTTTTAGCCAACTGGAAATAATTCCATGTTTCTTCGCTTGTGGGTACTAGGTTTCTTTGTGTATTTCAATGAAACTCTGACAAAATGATTCTCTCTTGTGCCCCTCATGGCTCCCCAAATTTGCTCAATCCACCATCACGGGTTTTTTGTTTAGAGCCTATTGGATGTTTACCCTGATTAGGCGAATTTCACTGAAAACGCCTGTAGTTTAATTCCTCAATGGTTAATGCTAGAACTTTGAAAATGCAGAAAAGCATTTCAGATCACAAGAGCACACTGTGTTTCTGTCCTGGATGAAGTATGTCAAAGCTGAATCACTAGGTAGCAAAAGAGTTTCAAACTCACAGAAAAGCGTTTTAGCGAACCTGAATTAATTCCATGTTTCTTAGCTTCTGGGCACTAAGTTTCTTTGTGTATTTCAGTAAAACTCTGAAAAAATGATTCTCTCGTGTGCCCCTCAAGGCTCCCAAGTTTTGTCATCCCACCATCAAGGGTGTTTTGTTTACATTCTATTGGATATTTACCCTGATTAGGCGAAAATGCCTGAAAACGCCTGTGAGTTTAATTCTTAAATGGTTAATGCTATTACTTTAAAAACGCAGAACAACACTTTAGTTCACAAGAGCACACTGTGCTTCTCTCCTGGTTCAAGTATCTCAAAGCTGAATCACTAGGTAGCAAAAGAGTTTCAAACTCACAGAAAAGCTTTTTAGCCAACTGGAAATAATTCCATATTTCTTGGCTTGTGGGTACTAGGTTTTATTGTGTATTTCTATGAAACTCTGAAGAAGTGATTCGCTCTTGTGCCCCTCATGGCTGCCCAAATTTGGTCAATCCACCATCATGGGTTTTTTGTTTAGAGCCTATTGGATGTTTACCCTGATTAGGCGAATTTCAGTGAAAACGCCTGTAGTTTAATTCTTCAATGGTTAATGCTAGAACTTTGAAAATGCAGAAAAGCACTTCAGATCACAAGAGCACACTGTCCTTCTGTCCTAGTTCAAGTATCTCAAAGCTGAATCACTAGGTAGCAAAAGAGTTTCAAACTCACAGAAAAGCGATTTAGCCAACTGGAAATAATTCCATGTTTCTTAGCTTCTGGGCACTAGGTTTCTTTGTGTATTTCAATGAAACTCTGAAAAAATCAGTCTCTCATGTGCCCCTCCAGGCTCCCCAAGTATGATCATCCCACCATCAAGGGTGCTTTGTTTACAGTCTATTGGATGTTTACCCTGATTAGGCGAAAATGCCTGAAAACGCCTGTGAGTTTAATTCTTAAATGGTTAATGCTATTACTTTAAAAACGCAGAACAACACTTTAGTTCACAAGAGCACACTGTGCTTCTATCCTGGTTCAAGTATCTCAAAGCTGAATCACTAGGTAGCAAAAGAGTTTCAAACTCACAGAAAAGCGTTTTAGCCAACTGGAAATAATTCCATGTGTCTTAGCTTGTGGGTACTAGGTTTCTTTGTGTATTTCAATGAAACTCTGAAAAAATGATTCTATCTTGTGTCCCTCATGGCTCCCCAATTTTGGTCATCTCACCATCACGGCTTTTTTGTTTAGAGCCTATTGGATGATTACCCTGATTAGGCGAATTTCACTGAAAATGCCTGTTAGTTTAAATCCTCAATGGCTAATGCTAGAACTTTAAAAATGCAGAACAACACTTTAGATCACAAGAGCACACTGTGCTTCTATCCTGCTTCAAGTATCTCAAAGCTGAATCACTAGGTAGCAAAAGAGTTTCAAACTCACAGAAAAGCGTTTTAGCCAACTGGAAATAATTCCATGTTTCTTAGCTTGTGGGTACTAGGTTTCTTTGTGTATTTCAATGAAACTCTGACAAAATGATTCTCTCTTGTGCCCCTCATGGCTCCCCAAATTTGGTCATCCCACCATCACAGGTATTTTGTTTAGAGTTATTGGATGTTTACCCTGATTAGGCGAATTTCACTGAAAACGCCTGTAGTTTAATTCCTCAATGGTTAAAGCTAGAACTTTGAAAATGCATAAAAGCACTTCATATCACAAGAGCCCACTGTGCTTCTGTCCTGGTTCAAGTATCTCAAAGCTGAATCACTAGGTAGCAAAAGAGTTTCAAATCACAGAAAAGCGATTTACGCAATGGAAATAATTCCATGTTTCTTAGCTTGTGGGTACTAGGTTTCTTTGTGTATTTCAATGAAACTCTGACAAAATGATTGTCTCTTGGGCCCCTCATGGCTCCCTAAATGTGGTCAATCCACCATCACGGGTTTTTTGTTTAGAGCCTATTGGATGTTTACCCTGATTATGCGAATTTCACTGAAAACGCCTGTAGTTTAATTTTTCAATGGTTAATGCTAGAACATTGTAAATGCAGAAAAGCGCTTCAGATCACAAGAGTACACTGTGCTTCTGTCCTGGTTCAAGTATCTCAAAGATGAATCACTAGGTAGCAGAAGAGTTTCAAACTCACAGAAAAGCGTTTTAGACAACTGGAAATAATTACATGTTTCTTAGCTTGTGGGTATTAGGTTTCTTTGTGTATTTCAATGAAACTCTGACAAAATGATTCTCTCTTGTGCCCCTCATGGCTCCCCAAATTTGGTCATCCCACCATCACGGGTTTTTTTTTTAGAACCTATTGGATGTTTACCCTGATTAGGCGAATTTCACTGAAAACGCCTGTAGTTTAATTCCTCAATGGTTAAAGGTAGAACTTTGAAAATGCAGAAAAGCAGTTCATATCACAAGAGCACACTGTGCTTCTGTCCTGGTTCAAGTATCTCAAAGCTGAATCACTAGGTAGCAAAAGAGTTTCAAACTCACAGAAAAGCTTTTTAGCCAACTGGAAATAATTCCTTGTTTCTTAGCTTTTGGGCACTAGGGTTCTTTGTGTATTTCAATGAAACTCTGACAAAATGATTCTCTCATGTGCCCCTCAAGGCTCCCCAAGTTTTGTCATCCCACCATCAAGGGTGTTTTGTTTACAGTCTATTGGATGTTTACCCTGATTAGGCGAAAATGCCTGAAAACGCCTGTGAATTTAATTCTTAAATGGTTAATGCTATTACTTTAAAAACGCAGAACAACACTTTAGTTCACAAGAGCACACTGTGCTTCTCTCCTGGTTCAAGTATCTCAAAGCTGAATCACTAGGTAGCAAAAGAGATTCAAACTCACAGAAAAGCTTTTTAGCCAACTGGAAATAATTCCATGTTTCTTGGCTTGTGGGTACTAGGTTTTATTGTAATTTTCTATGAAACTCTGAAAAAGTGATTCGCTCTTGTGCCCCTCATGGCTGCCCAAATTTGGTCAATCCACCATCACGGGTTTTTTGTTTAGAGCCTATTAGATGTTTACCCTGATTAGGCGAATTTCACTAAAAACGCCTGTAGTTTAATTCCTCAATGGTTAATGCTAGAACTTTGAAAATGCAGAAAAGCACTTCAGATCACAAGAGCACACTGTGCTTCTGTCCTGGTTTAAGTATCTCAAAGCTGAATCACTAGGTAGCAAAAGAGTTTCAAACTCACAGAAAAGCGATTTAGCCAACTGGAAATAATTCCATGTTTCTTAGCTTCTGGGTACTAGGTTTCTTTGTGTATTTCAATGAAACTCTGACAAAATGATTCTCTCTTGTGCCCCTCATGGCTCCCCAAATTTAGTCATCCCACCATCACGGGTTTTTTGTTTAGAACCTATTGGATGTTTACCCTGATTAGGCGAATTTCACTGAAAACGCCTGAAGTTGAATTCCTCAATGGTTAAAGCTAGAACTTTGAAAATGCAGAAAAGCACTTCATATCACAAGAGCACACTGTGCTTCTGTCCTGGTTCAAGTATCTCAAAGCTGAATCACTAGGTAGCAAAAGAGTTTCAAACTCACATAAAAGCTTTTCAGCCAACTGGAAATAATTCCATGTTTCTTGGCTTGTGGGTACTAGGTTTCTTTGTGTATTTCTATGAAACTCAGACAAAATGATTCTCTCTTGTGTCCCTCATGGCTCCCCAAATTTGGTCAATCCACCATCTCGGGTTTTTTGTTTAGAGCCTATTGGATGTTTACCCTGATAGGGCGATTTTCACTGAAAATGATGGTAGTTTAATTCCTCAATGGTTACTGCTAGAACTTTGAAAATGCAGAAAAGCACTTCAGATCACAAGAGCTCACTGTGCTTCTTTCCTGGTTCAAGTATCTCAAAGCTGAATCACTAGGTAACAAAAGAGTTTCAAACTCACAGAAAAGCGTTTTAGCGAACTGGAAATAATTCCATGTTTCTTAGCTTCTGGGCACTAGGTTTCTTTGTGTATTTCAATGAAACTCTGAAAAAATGATTCTCTCATGTGCCCCTCAAGGCTCCCCAAGTTTTGTCATCCCACCATCAAGGGTGTTTTGTTTACAGTCTATTGGATGTTTACCCTGATTAGGCGAAAATGCCTGAAAACGCCTGTGAGTTTAATTCTTAAATGGTTAATGCTATTACTTTAAAAACGCAGTTCAACACTTTAGTTCACAAGAGCACACTGTGCTTCTCTCCTGGTTCAAGTATCTCAAAGCTGAATCACTAGGTAGCAAAAGAGTTTCAAACTCACAGAAAAGCGTTTTAGCCAACTTGAAATAATTCCATGTTTCTTCGCTTGTGGGTACTAGGTTTCTTTGTGTATTTCAATGAAACTCTGACAAAATGATTCTCTCTTGTGCCCCTCATGGCTCCCCAAATTTGCTCAATCCACCATCACGGGTTTTTTGTTTAGAGCCTATTGGATGTTTACCCTGATTAGGCGAATTTCACTGAAAACGCCTGTAGTTTAATTCCTCAATGGTTAATGCTAGAACTTTGAAAATGCAGAAAAGTATTTCAGATAACAAGAGCACACTGTGTTTCTGTCCTGGATGAAGTATGTCAAAGCTGAATCACTAGGTAGCAAAAGAGTTTCAAACTCACAGAAAAGCGTTTTAGCGAACCTGAATTAATTCCATGTTTCTTAGCTTCTGGGCACTAAGTTTCTTTGTGTATTTCAGTAAAACTCTGAAAAAATGATTCTCTCGTGTGCCCCTCAAGGCTCCCAAGTTTTGTCATCCCACCATCAAGGGTGTTTTGTTTACAGTCTATTGGATATTTACCCTGATTAGGCGAAAATGCCTGAAAACGCCTGTGAGTTTAATTCTTAAATGGTTAATGCTATTACTTTAAAAACGCAGAACAACACTTTAGTTCACAAGAGCACACTGTGCTTCTCTCCTGGTTCAAGTATCTCAAAGCTGAATCACTAGGTAGCAAAAGAGTTTCAAACTCACAGAAAAGCTTTTTAGCCAACTGGAAATAATTCCATATTTCTTGGCTTGTGGGTACTAGGTTTTATTGTGTATTTCTATGAAACTCTGAAAAAGTGATTCGCTCTTGTGCCCCTCATGGCTGCCCAAATTTGGTCAATCCACCATCACGGGTTTTTTGTTTAGAGCCTATTGGATGTTTACCCTGATTAGGCGAATTTCACTGAAAACGCCTGTAGTTTAATTCTTCAATGGTTAATGCTAGAACTTTGAAAATGCAGAAAAGCACTTCAGATCACAAGAGCACACTGTCCTTCTGTCCTAGTTCAAGTATCTCAAAGCTGAATCACTAGGTAGCAAAAGAGTTTCAAACTCACAGAAAAGCGATTTAGCCAACTGGAAATAATTCCATGTTTCTTAGCTTCTGGGCACTAGGTTTCTTTGTGTATTTCAATGAAACTCTGAAAAAATCAGTCGCTCATGTGCCCCTCCAGGCTCCCCAAGTATGATCATCCCACCATCAAGGGTGCTTTGTTTACAGTCTATTGGATGTTTACCCTGATTAGGCGAAAATGCCTGAAAACGCCTGTGAGTTTAATTCTTAAATGGTTAATGCTATTACTTTAAAAACGCAGAACAACACTTTAGTTCAGAAGAGCACACTGTGCTTCTCTCCTGGTTCAAGTATCTCAAAGCTGAATCACTAGGTAGCAAAAGAGTTTCAAACTCACAGAAAAGCGTTTTAGACAACTGGAAATAATTCCATGTTTCTTAGCTTGTGGGTATTAGGTTTCTTTGTGTATTTCAATGAAACTCTGACAAAATGATTCTCTCTTGTGCCCCTCATGGCTCCCCAAATTTGGTCATCCCACCATCACGGGTTTTTTTTTTTAGAACCTATTGGATGTTTACCCTGATTAGGCGAATTTCACTGAAAACGCCTGTAGTTTAATTCCTCAATGGTTAAAGGTAGAACTTTGAAAATGCAGAAAAGCAGTTCATATCACAAGAGCACACTGTGCTTCTGTCCTGGTTCAAGTATCTCAAAGCTGAATCACTAGGTAGCAAAAGAGTTTCAAACTCACAGAAAAGCTTTTTAACCAACTGGAAATAATTCCTTGTTTCTTAGCTTCTGGGCACTAGGGTTCTTTGTGTATTTCAATGAAACTCTGACAAAATGATTCTCTCATGTGCCCCTCAAGGCTCCCCAAGTTTTGTCATCCCACCATCAAGGGTGTTTTGTTTACAGTCTATTGGATGTTTACCCTGATTAGGCGAAAATGCCTGAAAACGCCTGTGAATTTAATTCTTAAATGGTTAATGCTATTACTTTAAAAATGCAGAACAACACTTTAGTTCACAAGAGCACACTGTGCTTCTCTCCTGGTTCAAGTATCTCAAAGCTGAATCACTAGGTAGCAAAAGAGATTCAAACTCACAGAAAAGCTTTTTAGCCAACTGGAAATAATTCCATGTTTCTTGGCTTGTGGGTACTAGGTTTTATTGTAATTTTCTATGAAACTCTGAAAAAGTGATTCGCTCTTGTGCCCCTCATGGCTGCCCAAATTTGGTCAATCCACCATCACGGGTTTTTTGTTTAGAGCCTATTAGATGTTTACCCTGATTAGGCGAATTTCACTAAAAACGCCTGTAGTTTAATTCCTCAATGGTTAATGCTAGAACTTTGAAAATGCAGAAAAGCACTTCAGATCACAAGAGCACACTGTGCTTCTGTCCTGGTTTAAGTATCTCAAAGCTGAATCACTAGGTAGCAAAAGAGTTTCAAACTCACAGAAAAGCGATTTAGCCAACTGGAAATAATTCCATGTTTCTTAGCTTCTGGGTACTAGGTTTCTTTGTGTATTTCAATGAAACTCTGACAAAATGATTCTCTCTTGTGCCCCTCATGGCTCCCCAAATTTAGTCATCCCACCATCACGGGTTTTTTGTTTAGAACCTATTGGATGTTTACCCTGATTAGGCGAATTTCACTGAAAACGCCTGCCTGAAGTTGAATTCCTCAATGGTTAAAGCTAGAACTTTGAAAATGCAGAAAAGCACTTCATATCACAAGAGCACACTGTGCTTCTGTCCTGGTTCAAGTATCTCAAAGCTGAATCACTAGGTAGCAAAAGAGTTTCAAACTCACATAAAAGCTTTTCAGCCAACTGGAAATAATTCCATGTTTCTTTGCTTGTGGGTACTAGGTTTCTTTGTGTATTTCTATGAAACTCAGACAAAATGATTCTCTCTTGTGTCCCTCATGGCTCCCCAAATTTGGTCAATCCACCATCACGGGTTTTTTGTTTAGAGCCTATTGGATGTTTACCCTGATAGGGCGATTTTCACTGAAAATGATGGTAGTTTAATTCCTCAATGGTTACTGCTAGAACTTTGAAAATGCAGAAAAGCACTTCAGATCACAAGAGCTCACTGTGCTTCTTTCCTGGTTCAAGTATCTCAAAGCTGAATCACTAGGTAACAAAAGAGTTTCAAACTCACAGAAAAGCGTTTTAGCGAACTGGAAATAATTCCATGTTTCTTAGCTTCTGGGCACTAGGTTTCTTTGTGTATTTCAATGAAACTCTGAAAAAATGATTCTCTCATGTGCCCCTCAAGGCTCCCCAAGTTTTGTCATCCCACCATCAAGGGTGTTTTGTTTACAGTCTATTGGATGTTTACCCTGATTAGGCGAAAATGCCTGAAAACGCCTGTGAGTTTAATTCTTAAATGGTTAATGCTATTACTTTAAAAACGCAGTTCAACACTTTAGTTCACAAGAGCACACTGTGCTTCTCTCCTGGTTCAAGTATCTCAAAGCTGAATCACTAGGTAGCAAAAGAGTTTCAAACTCACAGAAAAGCGTTTTAGCCAACTTGAAATAATTCCATGTTTCTTCGCTTGTGGGTACTAGGTTTCTTTGTGTATTTCAATGAAACTCTGACAAAATGATTCTCTCTTGTGCCCCTCATGGCTCCCCAAATTTGCTCAATCCACCATCACGGGTTTTTTGTTTAGAGCCTATTGGATGTTTACCCTGATTAGGCGAATTTCACTGAAAACGCCTGTAGTTTAATTCCTCAATGGTTAATGCTAGAACTTTGAAAATGCAGAAAAGCATTTCAGATCACAAGAGCACACTGTGTTTCTGTCCTGGATGAAGTATGTCAAAGCTGAATCACTAGGTAGCAAAAGAGTTTCAAACTCACAGAAAAGCGTTTTAGCGAACCTGAATTAATTCCATGTTTCTTAGCTTCTGGGCACTAAGTTTCTTTGTGTATTTCAGTAAAACTCTGAAAAAATGATTCTCTCGTGTGCCCCTCAAGGCTCCCAAGTTTTGTCATCCCACCATCAAGGGTGTTTTGTTTACAGTCTATTGGATATTTACCCTGATTAGGCGAAAATGCCTGAAAACGCCTGTGAGTTTAATTCTTAAATGGTTAATGCTATTACTTTAAAAACGCAGAACAACACACTTTAGTTCACAAGAGCACACTGTGCTTCTCTCCTGGTTCAAGTATCTCAAAGCTGAATCACTAGGTAGCAAAAGAGTTTCAAACTCACAGAAAAGCTTTTTAGCCAACTGGAAATAATTCCATATTTCTTGGCTTGTGGGTACTAGGTTTTATTGTGTATTTCTATGAAACTCTGAAAAAGTGATTCGCTCTTGTGCCCCTCATGGCTGCCCAAATTTGGTCAATCCACCATCATGGGTTTTTTGTTTAGAGCCTATTGGATGTTTACCCTGATTAGGCGAATTTCACTGAAAACGCCTGTAGTTTAATTCTTCAATGGTTAATGCTAGAACTTTGAAAATGCAGAAAAGCACTTCAGATCACAAGAGCACACTGTCCTTCTGTCCTAGTTCAAGTATCTCAAAGCTGAATCACTAGGTAGCAAAAGAGTTTCAAACTCACAGAAAAGCGATTTAGCCAACTGGAAATAATTCCATGTTTCTTAGCTTCTGGGCACTAGGTTTCTTTGTGTATTTCAATGAAACTCTGAAAAAATCAGTCTCTCATGTGCCCCTCTCGGCTCCCCAAGTATGATCATCCCACCATCAAGGGTACTTTGTTTTACAGTCTATTGGATGTTTTCCCTGATTAGGCGAAAATGCCTGAAAACGCCTGTGAGTTTAATTCTTAAATGGTTAATGCTATTACTTTAAAAACGCAGAACAACACTTTAGTTCAGAAGAGCACACTGTGCTTCTCTCCTGGTTCAAGTATCTCAAAGCTGAATCACTAGGTAGCAAAAGAGTTTCAAACTCACAGAAAAGCGTTTTAGACAACTGGAAATAATTCCATGTTTCTTAGCTTGTGGGTATTAGGTTTCTTTGTGTATTTCAATGAAACTCTGACAAAATGATTCTCTCTTGTGCCCCTCATGGCTCCCCAAATTTGGTCATCCCAACATCACGGGTTTTTTTTTTTAGAACCTATTGGATGTTTACCCTGATTAGGCGAATTTCACTGAAAACGCCTGTTAGATTAATTCCTCAATGGTTAATGCTAGAACTTTGAAAATGCAGAAAAGCACTTCAGATCACAAGAGCACACTGTGCTTCTTTCCTGTTCAAGTATCTCAAAGCTGAATCACTAGGTAACAAAAGCGTTTCAAACTCACAGAAAAGCGTTTTAGCGAACTTGAAATAATTCCATGTTTCTTAGCTTCTGGGCACTAGGTTTCTTTGTGTATTTCAATGAAACTCTGACAAAATGATTCTCTCTTGTGTCCCTCAAGGCTCCCCAAGTTTTGTCATCCCACCATCAAGGGTGTTTTGTTTACAGTCTATTGGATGTTTACCCTGATTAGGCGAAAATGCCTGAAAACGCCTGTGAGTTTAATTCTTAAATGGTTAATGCTATTACTTTAAAAACGCAGAACAACACTTTAGTTCACAAGAGCACACTGTGCTTCTCTCCTGGTTCAAGTATCTCAAAGCTGAATCACTAGGTAGCAAAAGAGTTTCAAACTCACAGAAAAGCTTTTTAGCCAACTGGAAATAATTCCATATTTCTTGGCTTGTGGGTACTAGGTTTTATTGTGTATTTCTATGAAACTCTGAAAAAGTGATTCGCTCTTGTGCCCCTCATGGCTGCCCAAATTTGGTCAATCCACCATCACGGGTTTTTTGTTTAGAGCCTATTGGATGTTTACCCTGATTAGGCGAATTTCACTGAAAACGCCTGTAGTTTAATTCTTCAATGGTTAATGCTAGAACTTTGAAAATGCAGAAAAGCACTTCAGATCACAAGAGCACACTGTCCTTCTGTCCTAGTTCAAGTATCTCAAAGCTGAATCACTAGGTAGCAAAAGAGTTTCAAACTCACAGAAAAGCGATTTAGCCAACTGGAAATAATTCCATGTTTCTTAGCTTCTGGGCACTAGGTTTCTTTGTGTATTTCAATGAAACTCTGAAAAAATCAGTCGCTCATGTGCCCCTCCAGGCTCCCCAAGTATGATCATCCCACCATCAAGGGTGCTTTGTTTACAGTCTATTGGATATTTACCCTGATTAGGCGAAAATGCCTGAAAACGCCTGTGAGTTTAATTCTTAAATGGTTAATGCTATTACTTTAAAAACGCAGAACAACACTTTAGTTCAGAAGAGCACACTGTGCTTCTCTCCTGGTTCAAGTATCTCAAAGCTGAATCACTAGGTAGCAAAAGAGTTTCAAACTCACAGAAAAGCGTTTTAGACAACTGGAAATAATTCCATGTTTCTTAGCTTGTGGGTATTAGGTTTCTTTGTGTATTTCAATGAAACTCTGACAAAATGATTCTCTCTTGTGCCCCTCATGGCTCCCCAAATTTGGTCATCCCACCATCACGGGTTTTTTTTTAGAACCTATTGGATGTTTACCCTGATTAGGCGAATTTCACTGAAAACGCCTGTAGTTTAATTCCTCAATGGTTAAAGGTAGAACTTTGAAAATGCAGAAAAGCAGTTCATATCACAAGAGCACACTGTGCTTCTGTCCTGGTTCAAGTATCTCAAAGCTGAATCACTAGGTAGCAAAAGAGTTTCAAACTCACAGAAAGCTTTTTAGCCAACTGGAAATAATTCCTTGTTTCTTAGCTTCTGGGCACTAGGGTTCTTTGTGTATTTCAATGAAACTCTGACAAAATGATTCTCTCATGTGCCACTCAAGGCTCCCCAAGTTTTGTCATCCCACCATCAAGGGTGTTTTGTTTACAGTCTATTGGATGTTTACCCTGATTAGGCGAAAATGCCTGAAAACGCCTGTGAATTTAATTCTTAAATGGTTAATGCTATTACTTTAAAAACGCAGAACAACACTTTAGTTCACAAGAGCACACTGTGCTTCTCTCCTGGTTCAAGTATCTCAAAGCTGAATCACTAGGTAGCAAAAGAGATTCAAACTCACAGAAAAGCTTTTTAGCCAACTGGAAATAATTCCATGTTTCTTGGCTTGTGGGTACTAGGTTTTATTGTAATTTTCTATGAAACTCTGAAAAAGTGATTCGCTCTTGTGCCCCTCATGGCTGCCCAAATTTGGTCAATCCACCATCACGGGTTTTTTGTTTAGAGCCTATTAGATGTTTACCCTGATTAGGCGAATTTCACTAAAAACGCCTGTAGTTTAATTCCTCAATGGTTAATGCTAGAACTTTGAAAATGCAGAAAAGCACTTCAGATCACAAGAGCACACTGTGCTTCTGTCCTGGTTTAAGTATCTCAAAGCTGAATCACTAGGTAGCAAAAGAGTTTCAAACTCACAGAAAAGCGATTTAGCCAACTGGAAATAATTCCATGTTTCTTAGCTTCTGGGTACTAGGTTTCTTTGTGTATTTCAATGAAACTCTGACAAAATGATTCTCTCTTGTGCCCCTCATGGCTCCCCAAATTTAGTCATCCCACCATCACGGGTTTTTTGTTTAGAACCTATTGGATGTTTACCCTGATTAGGCGAATTTCACTGAAAACGCCTGAAGTTGAATTCCTCAATGGTTAAAGCTAGAACTTTGAAAATGCAGAAAAGCACTTCATATCACAAGAGCACACTGTGCTTCTGTCCTGGTTCAAGTATCTCAAAGCTGAATCACTAGGTAGCAAAAGAGTTTCAAACTCACATAAAAGCTTTTCAGCCAACTGGAAATAATTCCATGTTTCTTGGCTTGTGGGTACTAGGTTTCTTTGTGTATTTCTATGAAACTCAGACAAAATGATTCTCTCTTGTGTCCCTCATGGCTCCCCAAATTTGGTCAATCCACCATCACGGGTTTTTTGTTTAGAGCCATTGGATGTTTACCCTGATAGGGCGATTTTCACTGAAAACGATGGTAGTTTAATTCCTCAATGGTTACTGCTAGAACTTTGAAAATGCAGAAAAGCACTTCAGATCACAAGAGCTCACTGTGCTTCTTTCCTGGTTCAAGTATCTCAAAGCTGAATCACTAGGTAACAAAAGAGTTTCAAACTCACAGAAAAGCGTTTTAGCGAACTGGAAATAATTCCATGTTTCTTAGCTTCTGGGCACTAGGTTTCTTTGTGTATTTCAATGAAACTCTGAAAAAATGATTCTCTCATGTGCCCCTCAAGGCTCCCCAAGTTTTGTCATCCCACCATCAAGGGTGTTTTGTTTACAGTCTATTGGATGTTTACCCTGATTAGGCGAAAATGCCTGAAAACGCCTGTGAGTTTAATTCTTAAATGGTTAATGCTATTACTTTAAAAACGCAGTTCAACACTTTAGTTCACAAGAGCACACTGTGCTTCTCTCCTGGTTCAAGTATCTCAAAGCTGAATCACTAGGTAGCAAAAGAGTTTCAAACTCACAGAAAAGCGTTTTAGCCAACTTGAAATAATTCCATGTTTCTTCGCTTGTGGGTACTAGGTTTCTTTTTGTATTTCAATGAAACTCTGACAAAATGATTCTCTCTTGTGCCCCTCATGGCTCCCCAAATTTGCTCAATCCACCATCACGGGTTTTTTGTTTAGAGCCTATTGGATGTTTACCCTGATTAGGCGAATTTCACTGAAAACGCCTGTAGTTTAATTCCTCAATGGTTAATGCTAGAACTTTGAAAATGCAGAAAAGCATTTCAGATCACAAGAGCACACTGTGTTTCTGTCCTGGATGAAGTATGTCAAAGCTGAATCACTAGGTAGCAAAAGAGTTTCAAACTCACAGAAAAGCGTTTTAGCGAACCTGAATTAATTCCATGTTTCTTAGCTTCTGGGCACTAAGTTTCTTTGTGTATTTCAGTAAAACTCTGAAAAAATGATTCTCTCGTGTGCCCCTCAAGGCTCCCAAGTTTTGTCATCCCACCATCAAGGGTGTTTTGTTTACAGTCTATTGGATATTTACCCTGATTAGGCGAAAATGCCTGAAAACGCCTGTGAGTTTTAATTCTTAAATGGTTAATGCTATTACTTTAAAAACGCAGAACAACACTTTAGTTCACAAGAGCACACTGTGCTTCTCTCCTGGTTCAAGTATCTCAAAGCTGAATCACTAGGTAGCAAAAGAGTTTCAAACTCACAGAAAAGCTTTTTAGCCAACTGGAAATAATTCCATATTTCTTGGCTTGTGGGTACTAGGTTTTATTGTGTATTTCTATGAAACTCTGAAAAAGTGATTCGCTCTTGTGCCCCTCATGGCTGCCCAAATTTGGTCAATCCACCATCATGGGTTTTTTGTTTAGAGCCTATTGGATGTTTACCCTGATTAGGCGAATTTCACTGAAAACGCCTGTAGTTTAATTCTTCAATGGTTAATGCTAGAACTTTGAAAATGCAGAAAAGCACTTCAGATCACAAGAGCACACTGTCCTTCTGTCCTAGTTCAAGTATCTCAAAGCTGAATCACTAGGTAGCAAAAGAGTTTCAAACTCACAGAAAAGCGATTTAGCCAACTGGAAATAATTCCATGTTTCTTAGCTTCTGGGCACTAGGTTTCTTTGTGTATTTCAATGAAACTCTGAAAAAATCAGTCTCTCATGTGCCCCTCTCGGCTCCCCAAGTATGATCATCCCACCATCAAGGGTGCTTTGTTTACAGTCTATTGGATGTTTTCCCTGATTAGGCGAAAATGCCTGAAAACGCCTGTGAGTTTAATTCTTAAATGGTTAATGCTATTACTTTAAAAACGCAGAACAACACTTTAGTTCAGAAGAGCACACTGTGCTTCTCTCCTGGTTCAAGTATCTCAAAGCTGAATCACTAGGTAGCAAAAGAGTTTCAAACTCACAGAAAAGCGTTTTAGACAACTGGAAATAATTCCATGTTTCTTAGCTTGTGGGTATTAGGTTTCTTTGTGTATTTCAATGAAACTCTGACAAAATGATTCTCTCTTGTGCCCCTCATGGCTCCCCAAATTTGGTCATCCCACCATCACGGGTTTTTTTTTTTTTAGAACCTATTGGATGTTTACCCTGATTAGGCGAATTTCACTGAAAACGCCTGTTAGATTAATTCCTCAATGGTTAATGCTAGAACTTTGAAAATGCAGAAAAGCACTTCAGATCACAAGAGCACACTGTGCTTCTTTCCTGTTCAAGTATCTCAAAGCTGAATCACTAGGTAACAAAAGCGTTTCAAACTCACAGAAAAGCGTTTTAGCGAACTTGAAATAATTCCATGTTTCTTAGCTTCTGGGCACTAGGTTTCTTTGTGTATTTCAATGAAACTCTGACAAAATGATTCTCTCTTGTGTCCCTCAAGGCTCCCCAAGTTTTGTCATCCCACCATCAAGGGTGTTTTGTTTACAGTCTATTGGATGTTTACCCTGATTAGGCGAAAATGCCTGAAAACGCCTGTGAGTTTAATTCTTAAATGGTTAATGCTATTACTTTAAAAAACGCAGAACAACACTTTAGTTCACAAGAGCACACTGTGCTTCTATCCTGGTTCAAGTATCTCAAAGCTGAATCACTAGGTAGTAAAAGAGTTTCAAACTCACAGAAAAGCGTTTTAGCCAACTGGAAATAATTCCATGTGTCTTAGCTTGTGGGTACTAGGTTTCTTTGTGTATTTCAATGAAACTCTGAAAAAATGATTCTATCTTGTGTCCCTCATGGCTCCCCAATTTTGGTCATCTCACCATCACGGCTTTTTTGTTTAGAGCCTATTGGATGATTACCCTGATTAGGCGAATTTCACTGAAAATGCCTGTTAGTTTAAATCCTCAATGGCTAATGCTAGAACTTTAAAAATGCAGAACAACACTTTAGATCACAAGAGCACACTGTGCTTCTATCCTGCTTCAAGTATCTCAAAGCTGAATCACTAGGTAGCAAAAGAGTTTCAAACTCACAGAAAAGCGTTTTAGCCAACTGGAAATAATTCCATGTTTCTTAGCTTGTGGGTACTAGGTTTCTTTGTGTATTTCAATGAAACTCTGACAAAATGATTCTCTCTTGTGCCCCTCATGGCTCCCCAAATTTGGTCATCCCACCATCACAGGTATTTTGTTTAGAGTTATTGGATGTTTACCCTGATTTGGCGAATTTCACTGAAAACGCCTGTAGTTTAATTCCTCAATGGTTAAAGCTAGAACTTTGAAAATGCATAAAAGCACTTCATATCACAAGAGCCCACTGTGCTTCTGTCCTGGTTCAAGTATCTCAAAGCTGAATCACTTGGTAGCAAAAGAGTTTCAAATCATAGAAAAGCGATTTACGCAATGGAAATAATTCCATGTTTCTTAGCTTGTGGGTACTAGGTTTCTTTGTGTATTTCAATGAAACTCTGACAAAATGATTGTCTCTTGGGCCCCTCATGGCTCCCTAAATGTGGTCAATCCACCATCACGGGTTTTTTGTTTAGAGCCTATTGGATGTTTACCCTGATTATGCGAATTTCACTGAAAACGCCTGTAGTTTAATTTTTCAATGGTTAATGCTAGAACATTGAAAATGCAGAAAAGCACTGCAGATCACAAGAGTACACTGTGCTTCTGTCCTGGTTCAAGTATCTCAAAGATGAATCACTAGGTAGCAAAAGAGTTTCAAACTCACAGAAAAGCGATTTAGGCAAATGGAAATAATTCCATGTTTCCTAGCTTGTGGGTACTAGGTTTCTTTGTGTATTTCAATGAAACTCTGACAAAATGATTCTCTCTTGGCCCCTCATGGCTCCCCAATTTTGGTCATCTCACCATCACGGCTTTTTTGTTTAGAGCCTATTGGATGATTACCCTGATTAGGCGAATTTCACTGAAAATGCCTGTTAGTTTAAATCCTCAATGGTTAATGCTAGAACTTTAAAAACGCAGAACAACACTTTAGATCACAAGAGCACACTGTGCTTCTATCCTGGTTCAAGTATCTCAAAGCTGAATCACTAGGTAGCAAAAGAGTTTCAAATTCACAGAAAAGCGTTTTTGCCAACTGGACATAATTCCATGATTCTTAGCTTGTGGGTACTAGGTTTCTTTGTGTATTTCAATCAAACTCTGAAAAAATGATTCTCTCTTCTGCCCCTCATAGTTCCCCAAATGTGGTCAATCCCACCATCACGGGTTTTTTGTTTAGAGACTATTGGATATTTACCCTGATTAGGCGAATTTCACTGAAAACGCCTGTAGATTTAATTCCTCAATGGTTAATGCTAGAACTTTGAAAATGCAGAAAAGAACTTCAGATCACAAGAGCACACTGTGCTTCTGTCCTGGTTCAAGTATCTCAAAGCTGAATCACTAGTAGCAAAAGAGTTTCAAACTCACAGAAAAGCATTTTAGCGATCTGGAAATAATTCCATGTTTCTTAGCTTCTGGGCACTAGGTTTATTTGTGTATTTCAATGAAACTCTGAAAAAATGATTCTCTCATGTGCCCCACAAGACTCCCCATGTTTGGTCATCCCTCCATCAAGGGTGTTTTGTTTACAGTGTATTGGATGTTTACCCTGATTAGGCGAAAATGCCTGAAAACGCCTGTGAGTTTAATTCTTAAATGGTTAATGCTATTACTTTAAAAACGCAGAACAACACTTTAGTTCAGAAGAGCACACTGTGCTTCTCTCCTGGTTCAAGTATCTCAAAGCTGAATCACTAGGTAGCAAAAGAGTTTCAAACTCACAGAAAAGCGTTTTAGACAACTGGAAATAATTACATGTTTCTTAGCTTGTGGGTATTAGGTTTCTTTGTGTATTTCAATGAAACTCTGACAAAATGATTCTCTCTTGTGCCCCTCATGGCTCCCCAAATTTGGTCATCCCACCATCACGGGTTTTTTTTTTTTGAACCTATTGGATGTTTACCCTGATTAGGCGAATTTCACTGAAAACGCCTG
This sequence comes from Tamias sibiricus, assembly GCA_025594165.1. NCBI lineage: Eukaryota > Metazoa > Chordata > Mammalia > Rodentia > Sciuridae > Tamias > Tamias sibiricus. The sequence continues at coordinate 138,441,180 of CM046665.1, forward strand.
TAGTTTAATTCCTCAATGGTTAAAGGTAGAACTTTGAAAATGCAGAAAAGCAGTTCATATCACAAGAGCACACTGTGCTTCTGTCCTGGTTCAAGTATCTCAAAGCTGAATCACTAGGTAGCAAAAGAGTTTCAAACTCACAGAAAAGCTTTTTAGCCAACTGGAAATAATTCCATGTTTCTTAGCTTCTGGGCACTAGGGTTCTTTGTGTATTTCAATGAAACTCTGACAAAATGATTCTCTCATGTGCCCCTCAAGGCTCCCCAAGTTTTGTCATCCCACCATCAAGGGTGTTTTGTTTACAGTCTATTGGATGTTTACCCTGATTAGGCGAAAATGCTGAAAACGCCTGTGAATTTAATTCTTAAATGGTTAATGCTATTACTTTAAAAACGCAGAACAACACTTTAGTTCACAAGAGCACACTGTGCTTCTCTCCTGGTTCAAGTATCTCAAAGCTGAATCACTAGGTAGTAAAAGAGTTTCAAACTCACAGAAAAGCGTTTTAGCCAACTGGAAATAATTCCATGTTCTTAGCTTGTGGGTACTAGGTTTCTTTGTGTATTTCAATGAAACTCTGAAAAAATGATTCTCTCTTGTGTCCCTCATGGCTCCCCAATTTTGGTCATCTCACCATCACGGCTTTTTTGTTTAGAGCCTATTGGATGATTACCCTGATTAGGCGAATTTCACTGAAAATGCCTGTTAGTTTAAATCCTCAATGGTTAATGCTAGAACTTTAAAAATGCAGAACAACACTTTAGATCACAAGAGCACACTGTGCTTCTATCCTGCTTCAAGTATCTCAAAGCTGAATCACTAGGTAGCAAAAGAGTTTCAAACTCACAGAAAAGCGTTTTAGCCAACTGGAAATAATTCCATGTTTCTTAGCTTGTGGGTACTAGGTTTCTTTGTGTATTTCAATGAAACTCTGACAAAATGATTCTCTCTTGTGCCCCTCATGGCTCCCCAAATTTGGTCATCCCACCATCACAGGTTTTTTGTTTAGAGTTATTGGATGTTTACCCTGATTTGGCGAATTTCACTGAAAACGCCTGTAGTTTAATTCCTCAATGGTTAAAGCTAGAACTTTGAAAATGCATAAAAGCACTTCATATCACAAGAGCCCACTGTGCTTCTGTCCTGGTTCAAGTATCTCAAAGCTGAATCACTAGGTAGCAAAAGAGTTTCAAATCACAGAAAAGCGATTTAGCAATGGAAATAATTCCATGTTTCTTAGCTTGTGGGTACTAGGTTTCTTTGTGTATTTCAATGAAACTCTGAAAAAATGATTCTCTCTTGTGCCCCTCAAGGCTCCCCAAATGTGGTCATCCACCATCAAGGGTTTTTTGTTTAGAGCCTATTGGATGTTTACCCTGATTAGGCGAATTTCACTGAAAACGCCTGTGAGTTTAATTTTTCAATGGTTAATGCTATTAACATTGAAAAACGCAGAAAACACTTTAGATCACAAGAGTACACTGTGCTTCTGTCCTGGTTCAAGTATCTCAAAGCTGAATCACTAGGTAGCAAAAGAGTTTCAAACTCACAGAAAAGCGTTTTAGACAACTGAAATAATTACATGTTTCTTAGCTTGTGGGTATTAGGTTTCTTTGTGTATTTCAATGAAACTCTGACAAAATGATTCTCTCTTGTGCCCCTCATGGCTCCCCAAATTTGGTCATCCCACCATCACGGGTTTTTTTTTTAGAACCTATTGGATGTTTACCCTGATTAGGCGAATTTCACTGAAAACGCCTGTAGTTTAATTCCTCAATGGTTAAAGGTAGAACTTTGAAAATGCAGAAAAGCAGTTCATATCACAAGAGCACACTGTGCTTCTGTCCTGGTTCAAGTATCTCAAAGCTGAATCACTAGGTAGCAAAAGAGTTTCAAACTCACAGAAAAGCTTTTTAGCCAACTGGAAATAATTCCTTGTTTCTTAGCTTTTGGGCACTAGGGTTCTTTGTGTATTTCAATGAAACTCTGACAAAATGATTCTCTCATGTGCCCCTCAAGGCTCCCCAAGTTTTGTCATCCCACCATCAAGGGTGTTTTGTTTACAGTCTATTGGATGTTTACCCTGATTAGGCGAAAATGCCTGAAAACGCCTGTGAATTTAATTCTTAAATGGTTAATGCTATTACTTTAAAAACGCAGAACAACACTTTAGTTCACAAGAGCACACTGTGCTTCTCTCCTGGTTCAAGTATCTCAAAGCTGAATCACTAGGTAGCAAAAGAGATTCAAACTCACAGAAAAGCTTTTTAGCCAACTGGAAATAATTCCATGTTTCTTGGCTTGTGGGTACTAGGTTTTATTGTAATTTTCTATGAAACTCTGAAAAAGTGATTCGCTCTTGTGCCCCTCATGGCTGCCCAAATTTGGTCAATCCACCATCACGGGTTTTTTGTTTAGAGCCTATTAGATGTTTACCCTGATTAGGCGAATTTCACTAAAAACGCCTGTAGTTTAATTCCTCAATGGTTAATGCTAGAACTTTGAAAATGCAGAAAAGCACTTCAGATCACAAGAGCACACTGTGCTTCTGTCCTGGTTTAAGTATCTCAAAGCTGAATCACTAGGTAGCAAAAGAGTTTCAAACTCACAGAAAAGCGATTTAGCCAACTGGAAATAATTCCATGTTTCTTAGCTTCTGGGTACTAGGTTTCTTTGTGTATTTCAATGAAACTCTGACAAAATGATTCTCTCTTGTGCCCCTCATGGCTCCCCAAATTTAGTCATCCCACCATCACGGGTTTTTTGTTTAGAACCTATTGGATGTTTACCCTGATTAGGCGAATTTCACTGAAAACGCCTGAAGTTGAATTCCTCAATGGTTAAAGCTAGAACTTTGAAAATGCAGAAAAGCACTTCATATCACAAGAGCACACTGTGCTTCTGTCCTGGTTCAAGTATCTCAAAGCTGAATCACTAGGTAGCAAAAGAGTTTCAAACTCACATAAAAGCTTTTCAGCCAACTGGAAATAATTCCATGTTTCTTTGCTTGTGGGTACTAGGTTTCTTTGTGTATTTCTATGAAACTCAGACAAAATGATTCTCTCTTGTGTCCCTCATGGCTCCCCAAATTTGGTCAATCCACCATCACGGGTTTTTTGTTTAGAGCCTATTGGATGTTTACCCTGATAGGGCGATTTTCACTGAAAACGATGGTAGTTTAATTCCTCAATGGTTACTGCTAGAACTTTGAAAATGCAGAAAAGCACTTCAGATCACAAGAGCTCACTGTGCTTCTTTCCTGGTTCAAGTATCTCAAAGCTGAATCACTAGGTAACAAAAGAGTTTCAAACTCACAGAAAAGCGTTTTAGCGAACTGGAAATAATTCCATGTTTCTTAGCTTCTGGGCACTAGGTTTCTTTGTGTATTTCAATGAAACTCTGAAAAAATGATTCTCTCATGTGCCCCTCAAGGCTCCCCAAGTTTGGTGTCATCCCACCATCAAGGGTTTTTTGTTTACAGTCTATTGGATGTTTACCCTGATTAGGCGAAAATGCACTGAAAACGCCTGTGAGTTTAATTCTTAAATGGTTAATGCTATTACTTTAAAAACGCAGTTCAACACTTTAGTTCACAAGAGCACACTGTGCTTCTCTCCTGGTTCAAGTATCTCAAAGCTGAATCACTAGGTAGCAAAAGAGTTTCAAACTCACAGAAAAGCGTTTTTAGCCAACTGGAAATAATTCCATGTTTCTTGGCTTGTGGGTACTAGGTTTCTTTGTGTATTTCAATGAAACTCTGACAAAATGATTCTCTCTTGTGCCCCTCATGGCTCCCCAAATTTGGTCAATCCACCATCACGGGTTTTTTGTTTAGAGCCTATTGGATGTTTACCCTGATTAGGCGAATTTCACTGAAAACGCCTGTAGTTTAATTCCTCAATGGTTAATGCTAGAACTTTGAAAATGCAGAAAAGCACTTCAGATCACAAGAGCACACTGTGCTTCTGTCCTGTTCAAGTATCTCAAAGCTGAATCACTAGGTAGCAAAAGAGTTTCAAACTCACAGAAAAGCGTTTAGCCAACTGGAAATAATTCCATGTTTCTTAGCTTCTGGGCACTAGGTTTCTTTGTGTATTTCAATGAAACTCTGAAAAAATGATTCTCTCATGTGCCCCTCATGGCTCCCCAAGTTTGATCATCCCACCATCAAGGGTGCTTTGTTTACAGTCTATTGGATGTTTACCCTGATTAGGCGAAAATGCCTGAAAACGCCTGTGAGTTTAATTCTTAAATGGTTAATGCTATTACTTTAAAAACGCAGAACAACACTTTAGTTCAGAAGAGCACACTGTGCTTCTCTCCTGGTTCAAGTATCTCAAAGCTGAATCACTAGGTAGCAAAAGAGTTTCAAACTCACAGAAAAGCTTTTTAGCCAACTGGAAATAATTCCATGTTTCTTAGCTTGTGGGTACTAGGTTTCTTTGTGTATTTCAATGAAACTCTGACAAAATGATTCTCTCTTGTGCCCCTCATGGCTCCCCAAATTTGGTCAATCCCACCATCACGGGTTTTTTTTTTTAGAACCTATTGGATGTTTACCCTGATTAGGCGAATTTCACTGAAAACGCCTGTAGTTTAATTCCTCAATGGTTAAAGGTAGAACTTTGAAAATGCAGAAAAGCAGTTCATATCACAAGAGCACACTGTGCTTCTGTCCTGGTTCAAGTATCTCAAAGCTGAATCACTAGGTAGCAAAAGAGTTTCAAACTCACAGAAAAGCTTTTTAGCCAACTGGAAATAATTCCTTGTTTCTTAGCTTCTGGGCACTAGGTTTCTTTGTGTATTTCAATGAAACTCTGACAAAATGATTCTCTCATGTGCCCCTCAAGGCTCCCCAAGTTTTGTCATCCCACCATCAAGGGTGTTTTGTTTACAGTCTATTGGATGTTTACCCTGATTAGGCGAAAATGCCTGAAAACGCCTGTGAATTTAATTCTTAAATGGTTAAAGCTATTACTTTAAAAACGCAGAACAACACTTTAGTTCACAAGAGCACACTGTGCTTCTCTCCTGGTTCAAGTATCTCAAAGCTGAATCACTAGGTAGCAAAAGAGATTCAAACTCACAGAAAAGCTTTTTAGCCAACTGGAAATAATTCCATGTTTCTTGGCTTGTGGGTACTAGGTTTTATTGTAATTTTCTATTAAACTCTGAAAAAATGATTCGCTCTTGTGCCCCTCATGGCTGCCCAAATTTGGTCAATCCACCATCACGGGTTTTTTGTTTAGAGCCTATTAGATGTTTACCCTGATTAGGCGAATTTCACTAAAAACGCCTGTAGTTTAATTCCTCAATGGTTAATGCTAGAACTTTGAAAATGCAGAAAAGCACTTCAGATCACAAGAGCACACTGTGCTTCTGTCCTGGTTTAAGTATCTCAAAGCTGAATCACTAGGTAGCAAAAGAGTTTCAAACTCACAGAAAAGCGATTTAGCCAACTGGAAATAATTCCATGTTTCTTAGCTTCTGGGTACTAGGTTTCTTTGTGTATTTCAATGAAACTCTGACAAAATGATTCTCTCTTGTGCCCCTCATGGCTCCCCAAATTTAGTCATCCCACCATCACGGGTTTTTTGTTTAGAACCTATTGGATGTTTACCCTGATTAGGCGAATTTCACTGAAAACGCCTGAAGTTGAATTCCTCAATGGTTAAAGCTAGAACTTTGAAAATGCAGAAAAGCACTTCATATCACAAGAGCACACTGTGCTTCTGTCCTGGTTCAAGTATCTCAAAGCTGAATCACTAGGTAGCAAAAGAGTTTCAAACTCACATAAAAGCTTTTTAGCCAACTGGAAATAATTCCATGTTTCTTGGCTTGTGGGTACTAGGTTTCTTTGTGTATTTCTATGAAACTCAGACAAAATGATTCTCTCTTGTGTCCCTCATGGCTCCCCAAATTTGGTCAATCCACCATCACGGGTTTTTTGTTTAGAGCCTATTGGATGTTTACCCTGATAGGGCGATTTTCACTGAAAATGATGGTAGTTTAATTCCTCAATGGTTACTGCTAGAACTTTGAAAATGCAGAAAAGCACTTCAGATCACAAGAGCTCACTGTGCTTCTTTCCTGGTTCAAGTATCTCAAAGCTGAATCACTAGGTAACAAAAGAGTTTCAAACTCACAGAAAAGCGTTTTAGCGAACTGGAAATAATTCCATGTTTCTTAGCTTCTGGGCACTAGGTTTCTTTGTGTATTTCAATGAAACTCTGAAAAAATGATTCTCTCATGTGCCCCTCAAGGCTCCCCAAGTTTTGTCATCCCACCATCAAGGGTGTTTTGTTTACAGTCTATTGGATGTTTACCCTGATTAGGCGAAAATGCCTGAAAACGCCTGTGAGTTTAATTCTTAAATGGTTAATGCTATTACTTTAAAAACGCAGTTCAACACTTTAGTTCACAAGAGCACACTGTGCTTCTCTCCTGGTTCAAGTATCTCAAAGCTGAATCACTAGGTAGCAAAAGAGTTTCAAACTCACAGAAAAGCGTTTTAGCCAACTTGAAATAATTCCATGTTTCTTCGCTTGTGGGTACTAGGTTTCTTTGTGTATTTCAATGAAACTCTGACAAAATGATTCTCTCTTGTGCCCCTCATGGCTCCCCAAATTTGCTCAATCCACCATCACGGGTTTTTTGTTTAGAGCCTATTGGATGTTTACCCTGATTAGGCGAATTTCACTGAAAACGCCTGTAGTTTAATTCCTCAATGGTTAATGCTAGAACTTTGAAAATGCAGAAAAGCATTTCAGATCACAAGAGCACACTGTGTTTCTGTCCTGGATGAAGTATCTCAAAGCTGAATCACTAGGTAGCAAAAGAGTTTCAAACTCACAGAAAAGCGTTTTAGCGAACTGAATTAATTCCATGTTTCTTAGCTTCTGGGCACTAAGTTTCTTTGTGTATTTCAGTAAAACTCTGAAAAAATGATTCTCTCGTGTGCCCCTCAAGGCTCCCAAGTTTTGTCATCCCACCATCAAGGGTGTTTTGTTTACAGTCTATTGGATATTTACCCTGATTAGGCGAAAATGCCTGAAAACGCCTGTGAGTTTAATTCTTAAATGGTTAATGCTATTACTTTAAAAACGCAGAACAACACTTTAGTTCACAAGAGCACACTGTGCTTCTCTCCTGGTTCAAGTATCTCAAAGCTGAATCACTAGGTAGCAAAAGAGTTTCAAACTCACAGAAAAGCTTTTTAGCCAACTGGAAATAATTCCATATTTCTTGGCTTGTGGGTACTAGGTTTTATTGTGTATTTCTATGAAACTCTGAAAAAGTGATTCGCTCTTGTGCCCCTCATGGCTGCCCAAATTTGGTCAATCCACCATCACGGGTTTTTTTGTTTAGAGCCTATTGGATGTTTACCCTGATTAGGCGAATTTCACTGAAAAAGCCTGTAGTTTAATTCTTCAATGGTTAATGCTAGAACTTTGAAAATGCAGAAAAGCACTTCAGATCACAAGAGCACACTGTCCTTCTGTCCTAGTTCAAGTATCTCAAAGCTGAATCACTAGGTAGCAAAAGAGTTTCAAACTCACAGAAAAGCGATTTAGCCAACTGGAAATAATTCCATGTTTCTTAGCTTCTGGGCACTAGGTTTCTTTGTGTATTTCAATGAAACTCTGAAAAAATCAGTCGCTCATGTGCCCCTCCAGGCTCCCCAAGTATGATCATCCCACCATCAAGGGTGCTTTGTTTACAGTCTATTGGATGTTTACCCTGATTAGGCGAAAATGCCTGAAAACGCCTGTGAGTTTAATTCTTAAATGGTTAATGCTATTACTTTAAAAACGCAGAACAACACTTTAGTTCAGAAGAGCACACTGTGCTTCTCTCCTGGTTCAAGTATCTCAAAGCTGAATCACTAGGTAGCAAAAGAGTTTCAAACTCACAGAAAAGCGTTTTAGACAACTGGAAATAATTCCATGTTTCTTAGCTTGTGGGTATTAGGTTTCTTTGTGTATTTCAATGAAACTCTGACAAAATGATTCTCTCTTGTGCCCCTCATGGCTCCCCAAATTTGGTCATCCCACCATCACGGGTTTTTTTTTTTAGAACCTATTGGATGTTTACCCTGATTAGGCGAATTTCACTGAAAACGCCTGTAGTTTAATTCCTCAATGGTTAAAGGTAGAACTTTGAAAATGCAGAAAAGCAGTTCATATCACAAGAGCACACTGTGCTTCTGTCCTGGTTCAAGTATCTCAAAGCTGAATCACTAGGTAGCAAAAGAGTTTCAAACTCACAGAAAAGCTTTTTAGCCAACTGGAAATAATTCCTTGTTTCTTAGCTTCTGGGCACTAGGGTTCTTTGTGTATTTCAATGAAACTCTGACAAAATGATTCTCTCATGTGCCCCTCAAGGCTCCCCAAGTTTTGTCATCCCACCATCAAGGGTGTTTTGTTTACAGTCTATTGGATGTTTACCCTGATTAGGCGAAAATGCCTGAAAACGCCTGTGAATTTAATTCTTAAATGGTTAATGCTATTACTTTAAAAACGCAGAACAACACTTTAGTTCACAAGAGCACACTGTGCTTCTCTCCTGGTTCAAGTATCTCAAAGCTGAATCACTAGGTAGCAAAAGAGATTCAAACTCACAGAAAAGCTTTTTAGCCAACTGGAAATAATTCCATGTTTCTTGGCTTGTGGGTACTAGGTTTTATTGTAATTTTCTATTAAACTCTGAAAAAGTGATTCGCTCTTGTGCCCCTCATGGCTGCCCAAATTTGGTCAATCCACCATCACGGGTTTTTTGTTTAGAGCCTATTAGATGTTTACCCTGATTAGGCGAATTTCACTAAAAACGCCTGTAGTTTAATTCCTCAATGGTTAATGCTAGAACTTTGAAAATGCAGAAAAGCACTTCAGATCACAAGAGCACACTGTGCTTCTGTCCTGGTTTAAGTATCTCAAAGCTGAATCACTAGGTAGCAAAAGAGTTTCAAACTCACAGAAAAGCGATTTAGCCAACTGGAAATAATTCCATGTTTCTTAGCTTCTGGGTACTAGGTTTCTTTGTGTATTTCAATGAAACTCTGACAAAATGATTCTCTCTTGTGCCCCTCATGGCTCCCCAAATTTAGTCATCCCACCATCACGGGTTTTTTGTTTAGAACCTATTGGATGTTTACCCTGATTAGGCGAATTTCACTGAAAACGCCTGAAGTTGAATTCCTCAATGGTTAAAGCTAGAACTTTGAAAATGCAGAAAAGCACTTCATATCACAAGAGCACACTGTGCTTCTGTCCTGGTTCAAGTATCTCAAAGCTGAATCACGAGGTAGCAAAAGAGTTTCAATCTCACATAAAAGCTTTTCAGCCAACTGGAAATAATTCCATGTTTCTTGGCTTGTGGGTACTAGGTTTCTTTGTGTATTTATGAAACTCAGACAAAATGATTCTCTCTTGTGTCCCTCATGGCTCCCCAAATTTGGTCAATCCACCATCACGGGTTTTTTGTTTAGAGCCTATTGGATGTTTACCCTGATAGGGCGATTTTCACTGAAAACGATGGTAGTTTAATTCCTCAATGGTTACTGCTAGAACTTTGAAAATGCAGAAAAGCACTTCAGATCACAAGAGCTCACTGTGCTTCTTTCCTGGTTCAAGTATCTCAAAGCTGAATCACTAGGTAACAAAAGAGTTTCAAACTCACAGAAAAGCGTTTTAGCGAACTGGAAATAATTCCATGTTTCTTAGCTTCTGGGCACTAGGTTTCTTTGTGTATTTCAATGAAACTCTGAAAAAATGATTCTCTCATGTGCCCCTCAAGGCTCCCCAAGTTTTGTCATCCCACCATCAAGGGTGTTTTGTTTACAGTCTATTGGA
>CM046665.1:138451130-138614540 GCA_025594165.1 Tamias sibiricus
AGAAACTATCATTTTCTAACTACTCCTAACATATACAGATCATAAACTCTCATACAAGTTGCAGTTAAAAATAGAAGAAACATTAGGGTACAAACTTTAAGTTCATAGACAGTGAGGGCTTTTTGTTTACTGTTTCTTTCTCTCTTCAAACAAGGCCCTGGTTTAGAGTCCAGCTTTGTAAGGTTACCAAATTGACCAAAATCACATTTGAATGATATGGTACACACCTATATCCCAGAAGCTTGGGAGGCTGAGGCCAGGAGAATCACAAGTTCAAAGGTCCAAGCCTCAGCAACTTAGCAAGGCCTAAGCATTTAGCGAGACCATGTCTCAAATAAAAACATGAAAAGGGATAGAGGGCATGTGGCTCAGAGTGTTAAACACTCTGGGTTCAATCCATGGTACAAAAAAAAGAGAGAGAGAAATATGGGGTGTGGGGGGAGGGCATGTAATTATTAATTAAATCAATAGTTGCTAAATGTAAATGAGTCTAAAGATCTCATGATGCTTGTATTTATCATTTTTGTTTATATGTAGGTAGCATTTTTCAGTCGGGAACCAGGATATAAGACGTCACTTTTCTCTTAGAGTGCTTTCAGGCAAAATCAGATAATCACACATCTATACTTGTATGGCATTGGTTGGGAACACCTCTGCTACCACATCATGCCTATGCAGAATTCAGCTTTTCATTTACTCTGTGCAAGACAGTGATTTCAAGAACGAATTTCCCTGGAGAAGTGTGTGCATCATTGAATCATGGTTGAATGAATGAGTCATATTGTTCATATATACTTTTTTAGTCACTAACCACATGGGCTATTGAGTGCATCGTTGAATTGTGGATAATTCCAAATTATGCAGAAAAAAATTAAGATATGCTAATTAGGCATGAAATAGGCATTTGATTCAAAAACTTAGTATGAATGATGTTAAATAAAGTTAAAATAAAATATAAAATATAGTTAAACCATATTATAGAAAACACAGTTTTTATCTATTCTTTTGTACTGTGGAAATTTAATTGTATTTTGAATTGCATAGGTAATTCACACTGGGCTCACAGAATTTATATTGGATGATGGGTTATAAATTCATAACAGAAAGGTCAAAGGACTTCCCCAAAATTGCTAGGTATGCTGATTCTCTTTTTTAATAATGTCTGTTGGCTTTTCCCTGGTTGGTAATACCAAATGTGTGTGTGTGTGTTGTGTGTGTGTGTGTGGTGTGTGTGTGTTTAATATTGTTGTTAGTTCATTTAAAGGACAGCTCTATTTTTTAGTATGAATCTCTTGTGACCTGCATTTTATGTTTGTTCCATATAAGGCTGTCTTTGTTGTTTTAAAATTCAATAGGCCCAATACGAGTATTATGTTCAAGTATAGGTCTGGGTGGCTCCTAAATTCTGAAACTCAACCTATGTGGGGCCCATTTCAGATTAAAGTGATTTTAGTTCTCGTCTAAAGATTTATTGTCAAATAACCATGGTAGGTTGTGGAGGCATTTTATTTCCTATTCACTGAGATCCACAGGCTTTCAAGAATCTCAGTTTTATTCCCACATCCACTTTCTATAACCAGTTTAAGTGAGTAAAGCTGTTATCACCCATTCCTTTGTGTGAATTAAAATTGAAAGCCTGCTATTATTGGGGTAGTATGAATCCAGTATACAAAAAATGTCAAATGTTCCTGAATTTTATCTGGCCTTTTCAGGAAACCTCTTTCAATTCTATTTCCTGGAAGAGTACACAGTTTTGAGGTAAACTGTATATTAAAAGTCTTATGTTTATCCAAGATCACTAAGGAAGGGATTTATGTACTAGGTAACTGACCATTTTTGCGGGGATCTTAAATCTAACCCATTTCTGTTTTTAGACATTAGATTGTTTTCATCTTCAGTAGTAAAAAGTGCCACAGTGAACATCCCTACATGTAATTTTTTTCATGTATGTTGACCTCTTATGGAGGAATCTTATGTTGTAATTTATGGGATAAATTCCTGGAAATAAAATTATTGAATCAAAAGATATAATATAAGACTGTATCTTTATAGACAAATAGAACATTGAAACTGAGAGTCCAGGAATTGACCTATCTAAGTACAACCACTTACGCATTATCATAAAGAAAGAAGAAATTCAATGCAGGAAGGATGCTCTTTTCATAAATTCAAGTTAGACAATTGGACCATCAATGGACCCAAAAATAAATAAACAGACAAAACCTAAGCTTCAAAATCTTATACAAAGATTACCTCAAAATAGGAGCAGGATCTAAATGTAAAACATAAATTTAAAAATATTAATAAGAAAACATAGAGAAAACGTTCATGATTTGGTTTTAGGCAGAGTTCTTAGATATTTTAAACCCGAAAATGCAATCCTATAAGAACAATAAATAAATTGGTCTTTATAAAAAATAGGTTTTTTTTTTAAGCCTTGGGTAAAAGTTCAGTGGTAAATCTCTTCCTAGCTTCATATCATACCCCAGCATTGACAAAAAAAACAAACATATGTTCTGTGAATATTAAATTACTAAGACTGTGGGAGTAAAAGCCACTGACAGAAACAAATAATTCACAAATCACATATGCAAGTTGAATGGGTTCATATCTAGAATAAAAAAAATGACTCAAAAATATCAAAGATAACAATCCATTAGAAAAGAGCAAAAGAACTTGACCCAGATTTACTTAAAAAGGCTATAACAAAGGCAATAAACACATAAAAACTCTGGTTCAACATTGTCAGCCATTAGATAAATACAAAATAAACGCCGTGAAATAAGTACACAGTGTGATCAGGAATGGCTAAAATAGAAGTCAATGAAAACACCAAAATACTGATGGCATGTGTAACAATGGATTAGTCATAACATTGCTAGTGGAATTTAAAATGTTTGGCAGTTTCTTATGAATTTTCTTACCAAAGCTGGGTGCAGGGGCACTTGCCTGTAATCCCAGCAGCTCAACGAGGCTCTAAGCCAGGAAGATTGCAAGTTCAAAGACAGCCCTCAGCAACTTAGTGAGGCCCCTAAGCATTCAGCTAAGACCCTGTCTCTAAAAAAAAAAAACCGGAATATTCTTTTATAAGGGGGCTTCAGGTGTGGACTCTGTGGTTAATAGCCCCTGGATTCAATCTCTAGTACAAAAAAAAAAAATAATATGCCTTATAATTGCTATAGGACCAGGAATCACAATCCTAGATGTTAACCATTTTAGTCAGCTTTTTGCATTGCTCTCTCCAAAATTCTGGTCTAAGTACAATTTAGAGGAGGAGTGGATTATTTGGTGAGATGGTTTCTGATGGTCTCAGTCCATAGATCACCAACTCATTGCTCTGGGCTTAAGCTGTAAGTAGCAGATTTATGGGGTAAGGCTCAGTGGAAGAAAAGGCTCCTCAGCTCAATGATGGGGGTCATGGAAGCAGAGAGAGAGAAAAAAGTGGGGGGGCAACTGAGAACAGAGAGCTCTGTTCAGAGCACACCTCTAGTGACCACCTTCATCCAGTCACACCCACACCTGCCTACAGTTGCCACCAGGGAGTCCATTCAAAATTTACTCAAAGAATGTTGATTAGTTACAAGCTCTCACAACTCCAGTCATTTCATCCACTGACTATTCTGCCAGTAAATGATCTTTGGAGGGACACATTTATATTCAAACCATAACTAATTAAACCCTACTGCAAATAAAAATAAATATCCACATAAAACCAGTACTCAAATGTATATGGAAGGTTTATTGTAATGGACCCAAACTGGAAACAACCAAATGTCAGTCAGTTAGGCAAATGTGTAAATAAACTTGTTCATCCATGTAATGGGAAATACTACTCAGCCATGAAGAGGAAATGAATATTGATACCCAACAGAACGTTTGATGGATTTGTTAGATTAGTATGTGAGTGAGAGAAAAAAACCAGTCTCTTAATGTTATCACTCTTCGATTACATTTATGTGACACTTTCAGTGTACAAAAAATTATTAGTGATAGAGAACAGATCACTGGATGCCAGGGTTTAGAGATAGAATATAAAGGGGCTGATGACAATTTTGTGGTGATGGAACACTTCTGTATCCTGATTATGGTGGGTACCTGCATGAATCTATATTTTTGATAAAATTTCATAAGTAGTACATACCAGAAACATATATAGGATTCATGTTAAAACTGAGAAATTGAAGTTATGTCTGTAACTTTAATTAATAATATTAATTTTTATGTCATTTTCGATTTTGTTTTTTTTTTTTTTTTCAGTGACATGTAAGATGTTATCTTTGGGGTGAATGCTGGGGGGTTTCCCAAAAATCAATCATAGGAATGTTCCACTATGCTTACAACTTCTTTACATTTTGAATTTTAAAATAAGATTAATAAATAATTTCCTTCATTTATTGTAAGGACACTATACACGAGATAAACACTCTTAACAGAATTTAAAGTTACCACCAGTTTTATATGAAAAGTTATACCATTTCTTTTCCCCTTCTATCCCTGGAAATCAATAATCCTATTATTTTGTTTCTAGGTAATTTGACTTTGTTAGATAATTTATATTTTAACATGTCATATTTGTCATTCTGTGAGCTGGTTTTTTGTTAACTTAGCACAATGTCCACAAGTTTCAAACCCATTGTCATATATTGCCAGTTTTTCTTCTTTTTAAGGTTCTGAACATATTCCATTTGTAGGTATATGTTTTATTTTCTTTGTCCATTCATCTGTCTTTGGAAAGTCAGGTTGTTTCATCATCATGAGTTAATTAGGATAATGTTTTTTATTAACTGTGCCATTACTTAGGTGTGTTAGAACTCTTCAAGATATTGATTCAACTCCTGTGGAATAAATTCCTGGAAAGTGTGAATACGGCTCATTTGTTAGTTCTGTTTAAACTTTTTCAGGATCCCCTATGCTGTTTTCCATAGCAGCTGCACTGTTTTGCATTCAAGGAATAGTGTACAATGGTTCAGTTTCTCACTCCTGACAACTTTTTTTTTTTTCAATAATAGCATCCCGACAGGTATGAAGTGGGTATCACTATTTAATTATGGTTTTGATTTCACATTTTCTCTAATAGTGATATTAAACATCTTTTCATATGCCTGGGTTGGCCATTTTTATGTTCTTTTTTAGAGAGATTGTTTATTGATGGCTTAGCCCTTTTTAAGAATTATTTGTGTATAAAAAAACTATCAATCTTTTTTAATTTTTCAGATATTTTCCTGGCTTTGTTTTGCTGAATGATGTTCACTAGGTCTACACTAACATTTTTTTTTTAGTGGGTATTATAATGCTTATTTAAAAATGAAAAAACCATTTCATTTCAATGTAATTTAATTATGGTTTAAGTAGAAATTAACTTGTTTTTCTTTACTACATTGTGCTTTAATCAGTAACACTTTATACAAACAAATTTTTTCTACATTGTTCAGTTTTTATTAGCATAATCAATTATTTTTAAAAAATATATTAGATTAATTATAATTGTGCACAGTATTTGGGTTCATTTTTGACAGAAATCCATAATGTAAGGAATTTGATTTTAGTCCCCACTTCCTGAAATTTTTTCCGCCCACTCTCTCTTCCCTTATTCTCTTTCCTCTAATCTACTAAACTTCTTTCTTCTATCTATAAATACAGGTGAAATTCCACGTGTTAAGTAATCTTGTAACATTCATTCCATTTTCTCCCTATTCTCCTTTTCTTCCACTCTTCTTCTTCTTCTATTCAATGATCTTTTTCCTGTTATGATATCTGGTCACCCTCCGAGAGTGGCTTCTTTCCCTTATTTTGCCGAGCTTCCACATATGGTAAGAAAACTTTTGACACTTGATTTTCTTGAGTCTTGCTTATTCACTTAGCATTGATATCTCCATTTTCCATTCATTTAGCAGCAATGCCACATT
Source organism: Tamias sibiricus (assembly GCA_025594165.1). NCBI lineage: Eukaryota > Metazoa > Chordata > Mammalia > Rodentia > Sciuridae > Tamias > Tamias sibiricus. The sequence continues at coordinate 138,457,037 of CM046665.1, forward strand.
TAATTCTTCATCTCTTTTTAAATTTTTTATTTATAATAGGTAGTAAATGTATTACAATTCATAATGCACATACATAGCATATCTTTTAACATAGAACTGATTGTTTTATAAAGTATTTCGTGCATTCAGGTCTTCAATCATGCAATTTTAGGATAGGCGAATATAGCTCAGTTTGGTTAAGCTCTTGCCTTGTATGCACAGGCCCTGGTTTGATCCCAGCACCACTAAATATATATATATATATATACTTATATATACTATATAATATATATATATAAATTAATTCTTCTTAAATGGCTGAGTAAAAACTCCATTGTGTGTTCACTATCACAAATAAAAAATTCCATTTAACTTATTGCCGATTTCCCCTGGGTAGATTCCTATAGATTTAACTATGTGAATAGTGCTGCTATAAACCATAGAAGTGGCTGTATAGCCTATATTATGCTGATTTTAGATCTTTTGGATGAATACAAGGGAGTGGGATAACTGGGTTATATAGTAAGTTCTATTCCAAGCTTTTTGAAGATTCTCCACACTGCTTTCCAGAGTGGTTGAACTAATGTTGCAGTCCCACCAACATGTAAATAGTGTACCATTTCCCTAACATCCTCTACAGTATTTTATTAATTAATTCATGTTCTGAATCATTGTCAACTGATAGGGCTGGGGAACGTAGCTCAGTGTACGATAATTCCTGGACATGTATGAGGCCCACAGGTTCATCTCCAACACTAAAAACAACAAATATAAAAACAAAAAATGTTCAATTATTTTACAGTCATTTAAATTGATAAAAAAAATTTAAAAAACATATAATGTTTATATATGTTGTGAAATGTTAAAATCATGATAAACCATATCTATCTACTTAGTTAAGGTTTCTCCCCTATTTTTTTCAATCTACTTACAATCTATTATACAATCTAAAAAAATTTTCAATCTACTTTCTTCTAGCTTTTTGAAATATATAATACATAATTTTTTATCTGATATCACCTGATAACCACCTTACTACTGTAATATAGCAAACCAGATACTTCGTTGCTCCTAACCTACCACCAACTTAATACCCATTAATTAACCTTTTCACATTTCCCTCAACCCCTTAAACCCTCTCTCCCTCACCACTGGTTATCAATTTCTTTTTTTTTTTTTTTTTTTTTTTTTTTTTTTTTTTTTTTTACACAACTAGGCAAGTCTATTGATTCAAAGGCAAATAGTACCTAACTAAGCTAAATGATATCATCAATGACTTGCAACCAACCAATGAGGGGAGGCATATCTACAGTTCTGTTTATGTAGTATAAGGCTTCTTTTTTATTTTTTATTTTTATTCTAAGTTGTTAAAAATAAGCAGAAATGCATTACATTACATATTATACTTATAACAGCCACAATTACATATTTCAGGCTTGTATACAAATTTTACTTCATCACCATCCGTGTCTTCATACATGACTTCGGGTAATGATATCCATCTGATTCTAATCATCTTTTTTGTTTTCTTCACCCTTTTCCCCTTCCCCTTCCCCGTCCCCTCCGTCCCATTGGCCATTCTAGTGTTCCTCTATCCTCCTATGCTCACTGGTCCCAACCCCACTGTGAATCCGCCTCCTTATATCAAGACAACATTTGGCATTTGCTTTATGGGATTTGGCTATTTTCACCTTAGCATTATATTCTCCAACTACATCCATGATTACCTGCGAATGGCCATGATTTTATCTCTCTTATTGCTGAGGATACTCCATTGTGTATATTTTAGTTACCACATTTTCCTTATCCATTCCGTCTACTGAAGGCCATCTAGATTTCCACAGTTTAAGCTATTGTGAAATTGTTGCTATGCTATAAAACATTGTTATGTACTGTGTCCTGTAGTATGCTGTTTTCAATCCTTTGGTTATAGACCAAGGAGTGGGAATAAGCTGGGTCATAAGGTGTTCCATTCCCAGCTATTTCCAAGAATCTCATACTGCTTTCTAATATGGCTGCACCATTTTTATACAGTCCCACCAGCAAATGTATGACTGTGCCCGTTTCCCACACATCCCTCAACCAGACATTTATTGTTGTTTGTGTTTCTTTCTTTAGCTTTTATTGCCTTGTATTTTGTTTTGGAAATTTCACTATTGGCATGTTCTTTATACTTCATTTAAGCCCTTCCAGACTATAAACTACATCGAAGACAAGGATTTAGTTTTATGTCACTGGGTATATTTAAAAAGTCTTCTGTGGTGTAGAATAAACATCTCAATAAACACTTATTTATTGTTATTGGTCCACTCCTATCATTGCTTCTTCTTTTTTTTATGAACAGCAGAATGCATTACATTCATAATTACACTATATGAGTACATTTTTAACTAAATCTCTGGTTGTAGCAAAGTATATTCACACCATTAGAGGACATTATACATGCATTTAGTTCAATGATATCCATTTTCATTTTCTACCATCTTTTTTGTTCTGGCACCCTTTGCCCCTCCCTTCCCCTCCCTCCCAGTGGCCAGCTCTAATGTTCCTCTAATCCTCTATGTTCCCTATCCCAACCTGACTGTTTGTGTTTCTTAATAGCTGCCATTTCTGGTGGTATGAGATGAAATCTTAGTGTGGTTTTGATTTGCATTTCTCTAATTGCCAGGATGTTGAACATTTTTTCATTGTATTTGTTGATGATTGTATTTAATGTTCCTGGCTGCACTCAGTGGAGGTCCTCTGGGGCTATCCTTTGGCCCGCCTGCACTAAAGCAGAGTTCCTTGAGAACTGTCCTGTGTGCATACCTGTGCCTTGGGGCAGAGGTTGGGAAGGGGACTGACTTGGAGACCTTGCCGCACTAAAGTAGGAGGTCAGCGGGGGGACTGACCTGGGCCTGGCTGTGTAGGTGGCGGAGGTTGGCAAGGACTGACCTGGGCCTAGCTGCCACTTCGAATGGAGGGTTTAGGGGCCTATCTGGTAATCAGTTCGTCAGAAAGATTTGCCTAGATTATATACTCTGTTCCTCTGAGTTGTCTATCCCCATTAGGTAACTATAGTATTTTAACTCCTCTAAGTTTAGAGATTACCATTATGATATCTTATTAAGAAAGTTAATTTTTTATAATGTTTTTTTCTTGTTCTTACTTCTAAATGGATATCTTGCAAATGGTTGAAGTTAAAATTACTTGGTGTTTCTTGTTCTTAAGTTTGCTGTAGAGAATACTTTGGAGATTTAATTGTCTCTTCAAAATAATTTACTTTTCTTAAACACAACATATTTCTCCCTCTTTAGTTTATAAGAAAGTGTTTTTAAGGTGTTTTGGTCAAAATTTTTATAATGTTCTACCTATGGTCTTGCTCAAGTTTTATCTAGTTTACTCCTAATAATACTTTAAGTTATTATTGTTATATATGGAGACAATATGTATTTCTAGTGTACTATAACTAGTTTCCCTGCTATGTTTGCATTGTATTTGGATATATATTTTATAACTCAGTCCTTTACCAATATTTTAATAATTCAAATATTTTTTATTTTATAGGACAGGAAATGGTATCATTTTCAATTGAAATGATAATGTGGGCTGTTCTTATTCTATATTTATTAACCCTATTTATTTCTTTATTCATTTAGGTTGAGTATGTTTAATAAAAGTCATGAGAATCAACTTGTTTCTCAAAGTGCTTAAATCTAGTGGAAAAGCATTATGTTGCTTTTACAAGGGTAGCATTAATGCTAACACATAAATAAATATACCATCGTGTTGAAAACTACCATCTATTTCAAAGTTAATGTTTATTTTATTTTCAAAAGATGGACCAATGGACCTTGATTTCCTCAGTTTCCTTTAAATTTCTATTGAATAATCATATTTTTCTCTGTCATGATATGGGATCTGTAGCCTTGCTGACATTTAGCCATATTGCATTATTAGAAGAAAGCGTTATAGTCAGGTTATGATGTTTTAAAATGTGAATTTGTTTGTAAAGTTAACTTTTTAGAATTTGTTTCAGTATTTCTAATTAGAAATATTCAATTAGTCTTCTTTCATTCATGTTTATTCTGGTTTTTTTTTTTAAAGCTAGCTTTTGTGCCTAAAATGTTTGGGGGAAAAAATTCCCCAGAATACATTTAGTATTGCAAATTGAAGAATCCTTTCACCACCTTAATGGATTTCCTTCAATGCCATCTAAATTGTTTGGTCTTTATACCAAAAGCATTGCTTGAATTGAAATCATGAGTGATATGGCATTTTGACTAGTAGAGGGCCTTGTTTCCTAGCTTCTACCATTATGTACCTTACTGATTAGGGCAATATGATGTTGTCTTTGTCCAAAAGGCACAATGGTGTTTAATTGTGTTGGTCTTAAAAATTTCTGCTTATTTCCCAGCTATAAAAACCTGTCTTGGTGGTTTATTGTATTCACTGAACCAGTCCATCACGCAATTCCTCTCAAATATTTCTCACTAGATTTTGACTGTTATTTTAATCTATTTTAAATCTTGCGATGTGTCATCAAGTGAAGATAACTGTTCTAGGCTTTATTCCCCATTTATAAATGAATCATTTATTTGCTATACCTTTCTCTTGATAACAGGTAAAAATACATTTGAATAGACCATGGAAAACAGAGCTGCTAACTTGGCACTAAAATTCTCCATCCAGAAAAAATACATATAATCATTCATACTCATTTGAGTAATTATTCAAACATTTCAGTATAGTCTTTCATCGAAGAAAAATTGAGTGCTGCTTATTCTCAGCCAGGCACTATGTTGGAGATACATAATAAAGTCTTATTTTCCCTGCTCAAGAGATAAGATTAATATTTGATAATATAGTAATGCCTTATGATAGGGAAGTATAAAAAAATTTTAAAGTCTTAAAAATGATTTAAGGCAAAAAGGGAGTACATGATTATATTATTTCCCTAAATCATTTTGATTGTGGTGGGTACTGTGATATACTATTAAGATTCTGGTTTGGGGAAGTCAAAGATAATTCCCACAGCTCCAGGGAATGCTGCATGCAGGAAGTCTGCAGGTGTCATCTCCCTGTAAGGATGCCTCGTTTGAAGAGAGCTGACTTGTTTAAAGGTTAGTGCCTCTTTTCCTGATAGCCTATATCCGGTAGATGATAACTTGATAGAAAAGACGAACACCCTATTCCTTGGTTCTTCCGAAATCTGAAGGAATGTAAGAAAAATGCTGTGGATGATATTGGCCAAATTTTATTGTTATATCATGAACATGTATGAATATGTAATGATCCCCACCATTATGTATAATTATAATATATAAAGAAAATATAAAAGAAAAAAAAAATAAATTTTAAAAATTTTAAAAAATAAAAAAAATTCCTTGTAAGGTCAAGTTATGGCTTCCCATGAAGCTATATTGCAGCTCACCTTCTCTTGTTCTCATTGAGGGCTTTCTCCTTTACTCCTTCTATCGATCCCAAAGTGTAACCTCTAATAAACCTCTTGTATTTACTAGTCTTTTGCCCTCTGGAATCTGCTCCTATGGAACCCCATATGTGACATGATACTTATTGAAGACCAGCTCTTCATATGGAAGAGACATCGCCCCCAAAGCTAGTAAGTTTCTCAAAGACAGTTGCAATTGAGCTTCATAGTTAAATTTGGATCCTTCTAGCTTCATTATTGGTTTTTTTTTTCTGAGCTGGTAACCTTGGGGACAAAATACTGAAAGCACATCAATAAATCTCAGCAATTTTGTTTATAAATATACAATGGAGAGCCAATCCTTTTTAGAGTTTTCTGTTTTTAATTATTACTTAAAGAAGCTTTCAGATAGACTTATAATACAGATACCAAGATGCCATAGTACAGTAATATAGGACAGTGTTTGGTATTGGTGTGTAGGGATAAAAAAAATACATATGATGATTTATGCAGAATTCTCGAAAATCCATTCGCCTTATATTGAAGATTGATTTATGTCTATGGTGAACTCTGCCATGCTAGATGGAATGAATGCCTTTTCAAATTATAGGACTGAGACATTTTAAATGCCTATATAAATTAATTTTTAATTCCACCTCACACAACTAAAAATCAACTTCCTTGGGAGGGCTTGAGGCAGGAGGGATCGCGAGTTCAAAGCCAGCGCTCAGCATTGACGAGGCACTTAGGCAAACTCAGGTGGGACCCTGTCTCTAAATAAAATTACAAAAATGGGGCGCTAGGGGATGTGGCCCAGTGGTCGAATGCCCCGTGAGTTCAATCCCTGGTACACCACAAAAAAAAAAAAAAAATAAAAAAAAAAAATCAACTTCCAGGCAAATTTCAGAGCTGAATAGGAAAGATAAAACAAATAGTTTCTATAAACATAGCATAAATTATTACTTCCACTGATATTGAGATAGGCATATAATTTATATGTAGGACTTAATAAGGGAACACTGACTATAAAGGAATTTATTGGTCAAACCACACTTCATTTTAGTTTTGGTAATCATGTTCTCAAAGGCACTCTATTAAAGTGTATTACTTAATTATATATATTTATATACAAGTACTATATATATATATATGTATATATTCAAGTACTGTATAAGGGACTAATACAGTACTTGCATATAGATAACAATGGGCTAAAAATTATAGTAATTCTATGAAAATACTTAATGAACAAAAATAAATATGATTGGCAACCTAAAAGAAATATGATCTAAGGATTCAAGTAGGGCCTTTCATGAAAAAAAAAGATGGTCTAATATGCAAATAAACATAGGAAATAAAATATGCCATAACTTCATTGAGTTATTCAAGGAAGGAATTGCAAGTTGAGTGTATCAGAGATAGTACTACTTGTAATTTATCAAAAAGGCCTATCTTAAAATTAAAAACAAGACAATATGTATAATACCAAGAATTTTTCAAGGAGTATGTAGAGCAAATGGAACCCTAATATATTGCTGGAGGTGTGCCAAATTAACTTTGAAAATTCATGGTTATATTTACGGTAGCTGATTCATCCATGTACCCTAGATATATTCACCCACTCCTAGGAAAATCCAACTTACAGTGTATACATACTTGTACCAAAAATATGTGTGTTTATTTATAGTACTATTATCATATATTTAAAATTTTAAATTAACCTATTGTTCACAACAAAGTAAAAAATAAATTGGTTCATTTTATATAATACAATGTTACCCTGTTACAGCAATTAAAAAATGAACAATAGCTACAAATAGTTACTTCACTAGATCTCAGGAAAGATACTGAATTCTGGACAAAGAATGGCCAACTACGAAAGAGAATATACTGTGTGAGCCCATCATTGAAATTCAAAAGCTAGTGGTAACACTAATTACGGTGAGTGAGAGGGAAAGAATTCAAATGGTAGTTTCATTTCAGAGGTTTTATATCTGGGAGGGGAAAGGGCATAGAGGGAGGGAACTTCCACTGGGCTTCTAATTCTTGATCTGGTTAGTTATTTTATGGGATTATTTTATGAAAAATCCTCCAACCTTACAACTATTATTACTCATATTGAAAGAAAATAAAATCATGGCATTTTGCAAGGTCAAATGGATTAGAAAGTGGAAGAATAACATAGCTAAGTGAAGTGTATGCCCAATATCATATACCTGAATTTTAAATAAAAAAATGTAAATCTGATTTTTTGTTGATTTTGCATCCTACAGCTCTTGCTGAATGTGGGTATTAATTCTAACAGTAGTGGTTTGGTTTTTATTTCATTGTTCTTAGTGTTTTTTTTTTTTTTTTTTTTTTTTTTGGAGGGCGGTCTGGAGTGTTTTAGTTTTCCGTTTTTGTGTTCTTGTAAATTGCAAACAAAGTAATTTTACGATCTTCAAAAAGAAGTTTTTTCCATATTTCCTACTGGTGCCACTATAGTTGTATCTCATGGTGGTGTTTAGCCATTACATATTCATACATATACACAATATAACATTAAGAATTTGTCCAATGTCATTCCCAGGTATTTCCCCTTTCAATTCTCTTCTACCTCCCCAGGTCTCTTTCATCTATGATCTGCCTTTGATTTTCATGTGATCTCCCCTTCACCTTTCTTTCACTTGTTATTCTCTAGCCACGTCTACATATGAGGAGAAACATACGATCCTTCGACCTATTTGGAATATGGCTTATTTTTGCTTAACATAATGTTCATAAGTTCTATCCATTTTTCGAAAATGAATTATTTCACTTTTCTTTGTGGATGCCATAATTTAGCATATTTTTACATACAACTGTTTGTATACAAAGTATAATTCGTACAATTCAGGTCTCAATCATGCATTAAGGAAAATGATATCCGTCTCATTCAACACCTTTTTTTTTTTTTCCTTTTTCTCCCCTCCCTCCCCCCTTGCTCCCTCCCTTACCCTCCCTTCCCTTTGACCATTCTAGTGTTCCTCTAATCCTCCTATGTACCCCCATCCCAACAATACTTTGAAATAGCCTCCTTATATAAGAGAGAACATTTGGTACTTGGATTTTTGAGACTGACTAACTTCACTTAGCATTATGTCTTCCAACTTCATCCATTTACCTGCAAATGCCATTAATTTATTTTCTTTTATTGCTGAGTAAAATTCCATTGTGCGTATATACCACATTTTCTTAATCCACTCATTTACTGAGGGACATCTAGGTTGGTTCCACAACCTAGCTATTGTGAATTGTGCAGCTACAAACATTGAGATAGCTGTGTCACTGTAATATGCTGTTTTTAAGTCCTTTGGGAATAGACCCAGAGTGGGATGGCTGGGTCATAGGATGGTTCCATTCCCAGTTTTCCAAGAAATCTCCATACTGCTTTCCCATAACGGTTGCACCATTTTGCAGTCCCACCAGCAATGTATGAGTGTGCCCTTTTTCCCCACATCCTCTCCAACATTTATTGTTTGCTTGTGTTCTTGATGGCTGCCATTCTGACTGGAGTGAAGTGAAATCTTAGAGTAGTTTTGATTTGCATTTCTCTAATTGCCAGCGATGTTGAACATTTTTTCATGTATTTGTTGATTAATCGTGTATCTTCTTCTGAGAGGTGTCTTCTCAATTCCTTAGCCCATTTATTGATTGGGTTATTTGTTTTTTTAGTGTAAAGTTTTTTGAGTTCTTTATATATTCTAGAGATTAGTGCTCTATCTGATGTGCATGTATTAAATATTTGTTCCCAATTAGTTGGCTCTCTATTCACCTCACTGATTGTTTCTTTTGCTGAAAAGAAGCTTTTTAGTTTAAATCTATCCCATTCATTAATTCTTGGTAGTAATTCTTGCGCTACAGGATTCTTATTAAGGAACTTGGGCCTAATCCAACATGTTGGAAATTGGAGCTTACTTTTCTTCTATTAGGTGTATTGTCTCTGGTCTAATTCCTAGGTCCTTGATCCACTTTGAATTGAGTTTTTGTGCATGGTGAGAGATAAGGGTTTTTAATTTCATTTTGTTGCATATGGATTTCCAGTTTTCCCAGCACCATTTGTTGAAGAGGCTATCCTTTCTCCACTGTACATTTTTGGCACCTTTGTCTAATATAAGATAGCTGTAAATTATATGTATTAGTCTCTGTATCCTCAATTCTGTACCATTGGTCCACCAGTCTGTTTTGGTGCCAATACCATGCTGTTTTTGTTACTATTGCTCTATAGTATAATTTAAAGTCTGGTATGGTGATGCCCCCTGCTTCACTTTTCTTGCTCAGGATTGCTTTGGCTATTCTGGGTCTCTTATTTTTCCAGATGAATTTCATGACTGCTATTTCTATTTCTTTGAAGAATGACATTGGGATTTTGATTGGAATTGCATTAAATCTGTATAATGCTTTTGGTAGTATGGACATTTTGACAATATTAATTCTAACCTATCCAAGAGCAAGGTAGGTCTTTCCATCTTCTGAGTTCATCTATAATTTCTTTCTTTAGTGTTCTATAATTTTCGTTATAGAGGTCTTTCACCTCTTTCGTTAGGTTGATTCCCAGGTATTTTATTTTTTTTTGATGCTATTGTAAATGGGGTATTTTTCATCATTTCCCTTTCAGAGTCTTTGTCGCTGATGTACACAAATGCCTTTGACTTATGTGTATTGATTTTGTATCCTGCAACTTTGCCAAATTCGTTTACTAGTTGTAAAAGTTTTCTGGTAGAGTTTTTTGGGTCTTCTAGGTAGATTATCATGTCATCAGCAAATAGTGCTAATTTGAGCTCTTCTTTTCCTATCTTGATCCCTTTAATTTCTTTCGTCTGTCTAATTGCTCTGGCCAGAGTTTCCAGTACTATGTTAAATAGCAGTGGTGAAAGGGGGCATCCCTGTCTTGTTCCAGTTTTTAGAGGGAATGCTTTCAATTTTTCTCCATTTAAGATAATGTTAGCTCGGGGCCTTGCATAAATAGCTTTTATATAATGTTGAGATATGTTCCTGATATTCCTAGTTTTTCCAGTGTTTTTGAACATAAAGGGGTGTTGTATTTTGTCAAATGCTTTTTCTGCGTCAATTGAGATGATCATATGATTTTTGTCTTTAAGTCTATTGATGTGATGTATTATGTTTATTGATTTCCGAATGTTGAACCAGCCTTGCATCCCTGGATAAACCCCACTTGATCGTGGTGCACTATCTTTTTGATATGTTTTTTGTATCCGATTTGCCAGGATTTTGTTGAGGATTTTTGCATCTATGTTCATTAAAGATATGGGCCTGAAGTTTTCTTTTTTTGGATGTGTCTTTGCCTGGCTTTGGAATTAATGTGATATTGGCCTCATAGAAAGAGTCTGGAAGAGCTCCCTCTTTTTCTATTTCTTGAAATAGTTTGAAGAGCATTGGTATTAGTTCTTCTTTGAAAGTCTTATAGAACTCGGCTGTAAACCCATCAGGTCCTGGACTTTTCCTTGTTGGTAGCTTTTGATGACATCTTCTATTTCTTCGCTTGTAATTGATCTGTTTTAATTGTGTATAGCCTCCACATCCAGTTTAGGCAAATCATATGACTCTAGAAATCTGTCAATGCATTCAGTATTTTCTATTTTATTAGAGTAACAAGTTTTCAAAGTAATTTCTAATTATATTCTGTATATCTGAGGTGTTTTGTTGTGATATTCCCTTTTTCATCACGAATGTTAGTAATTTGAGTTTTTTCTCTTCTTCTTTTCGTTAGCATCGCTAAGGGTCTGTCAATTTTGTTTATTTTTTCAAAGAACCAACTTTTAGTTTTGTCAATTCTTTGAATGGTTTCCTTAGTCTCAATTTCATTAATTTCTGCTCTGATTTTAATTATTTCCTGTCTTCTACTGCTCTTGGTGTTGGTCTGTTCTTCTTTTTCTAATGCTTTGAGGTGTGATGTTAAGTCATTTATTTGTTGGTTTTTTTTTCCTCTTAAGGAATGAACTCAGTGCAATGAATTTTCCTCTTACTACTGCCTTCATAGTGTCCCAGAGATTTCTATATGATGTATCTGTGTTCTCATTTACCTCTAGGAATTTTTTGATCTCCTCTTTGATGTCTTCTTCAACCCCTTGTTCATTCAGTAGCATGTTGTTTAGCTTCCAGTTGATGGAGTAGTTTTTCTTATTCCTTGTTTTGTCGTTGATTTCCAATTTCATCCCTTTATGGTCCGATAGCATGCAGGTAGTATCTCTATTTTTTTTATATTTGCTGAGAGTTGCCTTGTGACATAATATATGGTCTATTTTGGAGAAGGAGCCATGTGCTGCTGAGAAAAATGTGTATTCGTTTACTGAGGGATGAAATATTCTATATATGTCCGTTAGGTCTAAATTGTTAATTGTTTTGAGGAGGCTTAAAGTTTCTTTGTTTAGCTTTTGTTTGGATGATCTATCCATTGGTGAGAGAGGTGTGTTGAAGTCCCCCTAGAATAACTGTGTTGTGGTCTATTTTACTCTTGAACTTAAGAAGCGTTTGTTTGATGAATGTAGGTGCTCCATTATTTGGGGCATACAGATTTATGATTGTTATATCCTGTTGATGGATGGTTCCCTTAAGTAATAAGAAATATCCATCTTGTCCCTCTTGATTAGTTTTGGTTTGAAGTCTACCTTATTTGATATGAGAATGGAAACCCCTGCTTGCTTCCGCCGGCCATGTGAGTGATAAGACTTTTCCCCAGCTTTCACTTTCAGTCTGTTGATGTCTTTTTCTATGAGGTGTGTTTCTTGGAGACAGCAAATTGTTGGGTCATTTCTTTTAATCCATTCTGATAATCTGTGTCTTTTGATTGGCGAGTTTAGGCCATTAACATTCAGGGTTATTATTGAGATGTGATTTTTATTCCCATCCATTTTTATTTGTATTATGGTCTTTAGCTTGATTTGGTTTCTCTTCTGGTTGGTATTTCCTTTAGTTTAATATCTCCCTTTGTTGATTTTCCCATTATCATCTTTCTCTTCTTCTTCATGAAAAATGTTGCCCCGAGGATGTTCAGAAGTGCTGGCTTTCGAGTTGTGAAATCTTTTAACTTTTGCTTGTCGTGGAAGGTTTTTATTTCATCTTCGAATCTAAAGCTTCAATTTTGCTGGATATAAGATTCTTGGTTGACATCCCTTTTCTTTCAGAGCTTGAAATATGCTATTCCCAGAATCTTTACTTGCTTTTAAGGTCGCTGGGTTGAAAAAATCTGAACATAGTCTGATGTGGTTTCCCCCTATATGTAATCTGCTTCCATTCTCTTGTGGCTTTTAGTATTCCTCTCCTTTGCTCTGCTCAGTGTATTAGGGGCATTTTCATTATAATGTGTCTTGGGGGTGGTGGATCTGTTGAGATTTTGTTGTGTTTGGTGTTCGGTATGCCTCTTGAACTTGGTTTTTTCCATTCATTCCTCAAGTTTTGGAAAATTTTCTGTAATTATTTCATTAAATAGATTAACTCATTCCTTTGGCTTGAAACTCTCTGGCTAGCCCCTTTCCTCTACGCCAATCACTCTTCCGATTTAGGTCTTTTTATGCTGTCCCTCCCAATTCTTGGATGTTATGTTCTTGATTTCTAACGAGTTTTGCTGTACGAGGGTCTAAATTCTTCTCTAGGAACTATATATTTTGTCTTCATTGTCTGAGGTTCTTTCCTTCCAAGTGGTCTACTCTGTTGGAGATGCTTTCAATTGAACTTTTATTTTGGTTTATTGCTTCTTTCATTTCTGGAATTTCTATTTGGTTTTCTCTTTAGAGCCTCTATTTCCCTATTGAAGTAATCTTTTACTTCCTGTATTTGTTTTTGGAGTTCTTTGTCAAAAATGATCTTTTGAGCCTCCTGTACTTGCTCCCTCATCTCATTTTTTAGTTCATTCTTAATGTTCCTAAACATTTGGCATATGTAATTTCTAAAAATTCCATCTCTGGCATTTGACCAACTGTGTTTGCCATGAAATCTACTGATGATGATCTTGATTTGATTGTGAGTCAATTTTCTTTTCTTCCACCTTGTTTTTTCTGTGCTGTTGTGTATGTCTTCCTTCTTCTCATGCTCTGTAGGGACCTTGACTGTTTCGATTTTATACCTTAATTCCTTATGTTGTTCCTGTAGTGACGAATGCTACCAGATCACCTAATAATTCCTTTTCACTTTTAACACCTAACCCTTTCTATTATTCAGAAAATTCAATTTTGTCACAATGTACAGATTTTGTTAACCGAGATTTTATTTCCAGTTTTACTCTGTATGCTTCTGATGGGGTTTTATAGGCTTCATGTATTGGATACAGAGGTATTATGTTTAAGAAGAAGGAAGCGTCTTGAATTGTTCTTTCTTGGGAAAGTAGAGAAGGGTGTTCTATTGACGTGGTTTACTGGACAGTGGTTTGGTATCTGTAGAAGAGAGAAGATAGAGAATGAGTAGACACTTAGGTGAAGAAAGAGACCATATTCGTATATATAAAGTAAGATGGAATAAAGCAGAAAAAAATATGATTAAAAGAGTAGAAATTGGTGTAAGAGAGAGGAGATAGAGAATCAAGAAAATGGAGAGTAAACTTTATATAGCACCTCTTTTCTATCCAGTCAATTGCGCTGTTTCTAGAAATTCCCCAAATGCTGCGTACAGCTTGTTTTTGTCTCTGTTGTATGCACTGGCAGGGTTGCAAATATAGAAAGATGAAGGAGAGAAGAGATGCCAAAAGTGGAGCAAGGAAAGAAAAGAAGGAACGAGGGATAAGGAGAGAAGGATACAATCAAACACTCTGAACAATCAATGCAATAAAAGCAGTGAACAAAAACAAAGCCAAAAAAAAGAGAAAAGAACTAATTAACAATCAATAAACAATCTAACAAAAGCCAAATAACACAAGCACACGACCAACAAAACAGCAAAAATAAAAAAAAGTAGATACCCAAGTCTCAAACAAAACAAAACGGGGCCTGGGAAGCCCCCCTTCTCTTTCCCTTTCCAGTTTAAGCCATACTGCTATTGGATCATCGCTCCAGAAAGTCTGGCGAGTCAGGTCTGCCCCTATGTCTGCGGCTCCCCCGTCTCAGGGGGAAGAGTGGTCAATGGGTGATTGTGGTCAGCAGATGAATGGGCTCCTGGGAAGAGGGGACCCTTCCAGAAGGCACCCTTTTCCCCATGGCCACCCACAGTTGTTGTAGCATCTTTGTGCCCGCGTTGGCTGGCCTCAGACACGCCCCCCCTGCTGGTTTACCCGAGTCTCACCCAGGTGTGCGCTACCTCATCTAAGCGGATGGGGCTCCCTGGATGTCTGCAGCTGTTGTCTCCTCCATTCTTATCCCCTTTGTTGGCTCAGCACTGCACTTCTCAAAGATGGCGAGTTCTCCTCCCATTCAGCAGCCTGCTCCGCAGACCCTTGAGTCGGTCCAGATCTGAGCGGGGGGGGTTCGGCTCTGGCAAGCGGTTGGCAAAGTGCTCACACGTGGACTCCGCCCCACGCCTCTAGGCTCTTTTTTTATCCCTCCTTGCCGGTTTCAGTTTCGAAAAGCCGCTGGGTGGAATCCTTCCTTGCTGTGATGGTCTTAGCCCCTGGCCTACTGCAGCACGGACAGCGTTGTTTGTGTTTCGGGATACGACTTTAATTCTTGAGGAAAATACCAAGGAGTGCTATCTTTCCATTACTGATTCCACAGTGGTTGTACTAATATACAATCCTACCAACAGTGTGTAAAAATGTTCCTTTTTCCCCCCACATCATCTAAGAAAGTTTATTTTTAAAAACTGAAATTGTACCTTTCCTCATACATTATCTAAAGTAGAACTAGTCATAATCATTGTCTTTCACATGTTAGATAAACTTATTCATAAAGAGATTGACTAGAAGTTATTAGGTGTGGTAACACTATATCTCCTGTTGGTCTGATTTTTATTACAAGGATATTTGTTCATCTTAATGACCTGCTTCTTCCCACTACCTATTCAGAGTTGGTTGGGTGTAGTTATTGGACTGAGAGCTCAGGAAGAACTGTTCAAAAATAATTGGTCTCTTCTTTTTAAAACTAAGTCACTGCTTTGCACACATTGTGATCTTATCCATGAAAATGTTTTAGAATAGGACCACACATGATAGTCATTGCAATTTACCCAGTCTTGGCTTGGTTGGGTAAATCTCCTCTAATGTATTATTTTATCCTAATTGCTGTATGTCTAAGTTAAGTACCTTATTTCAGTTTCCCTCTAAATGTGGAGTCTGGAGAGGGGACTTGGGAAAGCAGATTGAAGTCTTATTTGGATGAGGTTGACTCCAAGAAGCTGGAAGAGTGAAAGGCGATGAAGTAGTTTAGGACAGTATAGGAAGAAAAAGGATGAAGAATGTGATATTGAACTAGTTAAACTGATATGGATCTCTAGGGGTCTATCCTTTTGAATAAATCATGTAGAATTCATTTAGCATTATCCCTCTGATGTTGCAGCATTTGTTTCTACCTATTCGTACCATTCATTGAGTCACAGATTTTCCCCTTGGAATACACCATTGCAACTTCTGTTTGCTCTAACTTGACTTCTGAGTTATTGGGGGTTTTTTTACAGAAAATTGTGGGGTGACTGAGGTAGGATGTGATTAACGGGGACACAGAAAGTACTGGTAAACAGATGTAGCCAAAATTGCAGATGGGAGCCAGGGGTTGCTGGTGTTAATACTTAATTCCAGATATGTAGGAGGTAGAGGCAGGAGGCTCTCAAGCCAAAGCCAACCTTGGTAACTTTAATGGGGTTGCCCATCTCAAAATTAAAAAAAATATCAAAAGGGCCTAGGGTTGTAGCTAAGAGGGAGAGCATCCCTGGGTTTCAATCCCTGCCACAATTATACTAATAAAAATTTTAGAATATTAAGTTGGAGATGAGTTAAGGGATTTGATGTAGGGGCTACAAAGGCTCTGTTATAACCTCCTTTCTTGTTATCAGATTGATCAGTAATAATGAAGACTACTTTGGTCTCTATTTAATTACTTATTCATTGTATATTTTTGAACTGGTTTAGGATAATCACAGGTGGTTTGATCTGGTGGTATTGATTTGGTATGTACTTCTTAAATACCAATGAGTGGCATGATTTATTTCCTTTTTTTATAGCTGTTTGATATTAACCAATGTTGAAATATTTATACTTCCACCAATGTTATATAATTATATACTAGGCTAATTAGTATGACATAAGTTACAATTTTGCAGAAGTTGGAAACAAATAAAATGCAATCCGGGGAATTGTTGTGTATGCTGTCTATGTACTGTATTACAATAAAAGTGTTGTAGCAAAGAATGAGAATTTTTAAGTGTTCTCAGCAACAAATATATATTAGGTAATGTATATGCTATTCAGCTTGATTTATCCATTCTAAATGTTTTTACTTTATTTTAGAACATCATGTTTGGGACACCCATATATATATACAATATTTTAAAAGAAAGTTTTTATTAAAAAGATGGGAACATCAGAAAAACATAAGTTGAGGATCTATCGTATAAAAAACTGATATATACTGTGAGGTGCTCTTCCATATAAACTGTGACAAAAAGTCACATGACTATTAGATGCAATGGTATATTCTGAAAATTCCATGGATCATGGACAAGGAAAAGTACAATTAGTACTGTTAGTTCAATTGGGAAAATATATTAGGATTACAAATTTCATTAATGTTTAAGTATCAGAAATTGGTGGTTAGCATTGTTAAGAGGGCATTCTTTTCTTAGTATATACAACTATAGAATTTGGTGGTAAAAGGGTCATGTTGTGGCAAAATTAGGTAAATTTAGTATTATTCTTTAAATAATATTTATTATATAATTGTAATATTTATAAATGCACAATATAAATATATTTATACACTATACATAGAATATGTACATGTCTATTTATGTCACAAATTGTAATATTATTTTAAATTTATACATATGTAGGAAGAGGGAGGGGGAGGAATAAAGGGAGAGTAAAGTGGGTTTAAATTCCTAACAATAAATTTAGTGAAGGTTATTGGGGAATACATTATGCTTACGTTTGCAATTTTTATGTAACTTTAAGCTTTTTTAAAAATAAAAAAGTAAAAGGAAAATGCTGTCACTAACAAATTTTGATCGATAATTTATATTTAAGAGTTTTGTCATGGAATTTACTCCATAGCTTTTTGAAGACAACAGAACATACTGCCTGGAACTTATTGTATTCTGTTATAATTGGCACACATTTGATATTCTGATGATCTAGAAAAATATTTGTGCCCAATATACTGTACTTGGCTAAATTTTGTTGACTCTTCGAGTGTGCATTCCTGGAATGAAGCAACTAACAGGGTTATTCCTCTTGCCTATATGTTTATTTGTTCCAACTTAAAAAAATACTTTCTCTCTAAATTGGGACACTTTACTTTGGATCAGTAATATTATTACATTTTTCCCTATTAGTGATGAATGATTAAGTGCTATTAGATGGCATTGGCCATGATTATTTTTAAATGTAATTTACAGAACAAAATTCAGATAAATTTGAAAGATTAACATGGATTTCTGAAAAATTAATTATTTAACCAAGATGCTTTTAAATTAAAGGACCTGGATTAATTACAATATGATTTTCCTTAGCACTTACTGAAGCCTTTTCAAAATACTCTGAAGTTTGTACTTATACCAAAATAAAGTATCTTTTTATCCTTTCAATTCAATTTTTTATGATTGTTTAGATATGGTAACTACACAGAACATAGTGGAACTCCTTTTGGGAATAAAATATTCCTACATAAATTTTGGCAGCAAAATCCAAGAAAATTATCTTTGTAAGGTATATTAAATATACTTCTGCAAAAAGCATGTCTTCTTGGACTTAACATTCAGGAATATGGAGGTGATCTACTTTTCTCTTTGCCTCTTACTAACTACAAGGAAAAAACCCCTAGACATCATACATTAAAAAAACTATAAAACATATAAAGGACTGTAAAAGGCTTGAAGAAGGTTGGAACTTTACTGGGAATTTCAGGACCTCAGGAAAGGCAAGATGGAGTTTCTTTGTGTTGTACTTCTTGCCTCATAATACCAGTGTTGGTGCTCTGAAGAATAGCTTGCAACCCAGGGGGGGAACACACCAAAGAGCACAGGGAAAAAAAAAAAGAATACTTCAGCGCTCTGCCCACACCAACCTGCATGGGACCAGGCTCAGAGTGGTCCCCGGTCCATCCCCCACGGCAAAAACACCCGCAGAGCTCAGCTCTGCCATTGGGATCTGCCTATTAGACCAACAGAACGCACAGCAGGAGTTAGACTCTGCAAGTTTGCCAACACCAACCTGTGCAAGGTCCCAGGCCCAGGGTAGGTCCAGGAGTTGCCACCCCACCCCACTGCTGGGAAACACAAGCCTAACCGATACATCTTGAGATACGGCAGACAAAGACTTAGACTCGATGAGTAGCCCTAATTTTGACATAACAGACAGGTCCCTACAAAACTGCGTCTGATAATATCAGGCATTAAAAGACATTATAAGGCCCCCCTTTCACACCTTCACTGGCAAAATGTTGTATCCATTTGGGGCACCTTACTGTTATCTCAGTTACATCACTAGTGCCCTCAAACCGCCTTTGTTTGTAGTAGCAAAACATCAAGGGACACACCGTTAGGTCTGTGAAAGCCCAAAATTAATATGAGGTACCTACAATATTGCAAGATTACTACAAGAATATAGGGTAGAACGCTGTAATATGTCATATCCTCATGGCAAGACAGATAGTCAAATACGATAAAGATGAAAAAAAAAAAAAAAAAAAAGGAGGACAGTGCCTGAAACAAGCTGGATACTACAAATAACAGAACCCTTGGATAGTTGAAGTTGATGAAATGTCAGAGAAGGAGTCAGAAGGTTCATTAATTAAAATGTTTTGTGAAGTAAAGAATGATCTAAATGAGCAACATACAGGCAAAAAATTGATCACTACTAACAAGTAAATAAGATAGAAAATACAGGTAGCAACAAGATTACTTCAAAAAAGAGATAGAGACTCTGAAAAAAAATTAGTATAAATCCGGAATGAAGGAAAAAAGTAAACCAAATTTTAAACATAATAGAGAACTTCAAAACAGTCTAGATCAACCCAGAAGAAAGGAACTTAAGTAATGGAAGACAAAGTATATAATCTTGATAAAATGAAGGTGACCACACAGTGAAGATAGTAAGAAACAAGGATACAGATTTTCCAAGATTTCTGGGAAGCATCAAAATACCATATCTAAGTGTATTGGGAGAGAGGAAGGGAAGAGTTCCAAATCAAAGTAATGCACCAATCTCTTCAATGAGATAATTTATGAGAAAATTCCAAAGCCATGAAGAATGTATTGGACAACCAAAATACAAGCATTTAATATGACACCAAATGTACAAAAATTTAACAGATCTACACCAAGGCATTTATATTGAAATTGACTAGCATACAGAATTAATGATAGAATCTTAAAGGCCACAGAGAGAGGAATCAGATCACTTTTTGGGGGAAACCAATTCATTATCTACGGAAGATTTTTCATTCAGACACTCAAAGCCAAGGATCATGGAAAACATTATACCAAGCTCTGAAAGAAGAGGGATGCCAACCTAGAATCTTATATCCAGCAATTTTAAGCTTTAGAATTGATGGACAAAAAATAAAAACCTTTCCATATTAAACAAAAATTAAATGAAATTTTTACAACTAGAAATGTGAAGCACTACAGAACATACTCCCCAAAATATTCCATGAAGAGGAAAATGAAAAAAACAATTGTGAAAGAAATTCAGCAGAGGGGAGGTATTACACTAAAGGGATAAAACTAATCAGAGGAGGAAAACTATGTCATGTTAAATACCAAAATACAACAAAACGGCGGGGGAATTAAAATCTGTGCTCAATATTAACTATAATGTTAATGGCCTTAACTACCAACCAAAAGACATAGACTTGTAGATTGGATAAAAAAAACAAAAGCCCATCAAATATGCTCCCTCCAAGAGAGTCATTCCTGATAGGAAAAAGACTTACACAAGGCTGAAGATGAAAGGTTGGGAGAAACTTCACACTCACATAGACTGCAGAATCAAGCAGGTGTTTCCGATCTTCATATAAATAAAGTAGACTTTAAGCTATAAATTAATCAAAAGAGACAAAGACGGAACTACTTACTGCCTCAAGGGAACCATACAAAACAAGACATGACAATTATAAATATATATGCTCAAAACAATTGGTGCGTTATCTCCATTATAAAATAAATAAATAAAAAACTCTATCTCAAAGTTCAAGAGTCAAATAGCCCACAACACAATATTTTGGGTGACATTTAACACACCTCTTTCACCACTGGATAGATCTTCCAAACAAAAGTGAACAAAGAAGGAAACTAGTAGTAGAACTTCAAAAAAAATGCAATCTATAACTGAACTTATATCGAATTTTTCATCCTTCAATGAGTGTATACACTTGTTCGTCTCAGCAGCACATGAATCTTCTCTTAAAATAGACCATATATTATGCCACAAAACAGCTTAGCAAATATAAAAAAATGTAGAGATACTACCTACGCCTGCATTCTATCAGGACCATAAGGAATGAAATTATAAATCAAATGATAAAATAAGAAATAAAGCTACTCCAACACCTGGAGTCTTAATATACTATGCTATTGAATGGAATGTGGGTTGCCGAAGACATCAAGGATGGAGATTAAAAAATTCTTAGAGGTGAATTGAGAACACTGGACACAAATATCAAAAATTTTGGGACATTTCGAAGGCAGTTCTAAGAGGAAACTTCACTCGGCATAGAGTTTCATTAACTTAAAAGAAGAAAGGGTAACAGATGAAATGACTTTAACATTACAATTTCAAAGCCCTAGAATAAAGAATGACCCAACACAAAAAAAGCAGTTAGAAGAACCGGAAATAATTAAAATCAGATGCTGAAATCAATGAAATTGATAACAAAAGAAACAAGTGAAAAAGGTTGATCAAAACAAAAAGTTGGGTTCTGTGAAAAAATAAAATTGAAGACTTTAGCCAGGCTAATGAAGAGAAGGAGAGAGGGAAAACTCATATTACATAACATACGGTGATGAAAAAGTAAATCATCAAATCAACACTTACAGAAATACAGAAGATAATTCAAATTATTTTGAAAACATATACTCTGTAGAAATACAAAAATATCGAAAGCATCGAACAAATTTCTAGTGTCATAGATTTGTCCAAATTGACTCACCATGATATACATAATTTTAACAGATCAATTTCAAGTGATGAAATAGAAGAATCCATCAGAATGCTTACCAACCAAGAAAAGCCCCAGGAATCCTGATGGATACCTACAGGTTGAGTTCTACATTACCTTTAAAGATGAACTAATATCCAATTACTCTTCACGTTTATTTCAGCGAAATAGAAAAAGAGGGAGCATTTCGAATCATTCTTTGGAGGCCAATATTGCCCTGATCCCAAAACCAGGGGCAATGATCATCAAAGAAAGAAAACTTCAGACCAAAGATTTGATTGAGCATAGATGGCAAAAATTCTCAGAATAAATTTGGCAAAAATACAAATAAGGATACAAAACCATGTCAAAAATTTAGTACACCACAATCACAGTGGGGGCTCATTCCAGGGAGTGCTTGGATGGTTCAATTACAGAAAATCAATAAATGTAATTCTTCATATTCAATAGACTTAAAGATAAGAGCCATATTATTATTCAAGATATTCAGAAAAATTATTGGGACCCAATTGCAGCACCCCTTCATGTTTAAACACTAGAATAACTAGGGAAACGGGAAACATATCTCACATCGTTAAAAGATATCTATGCTAAGCCCAAGGCAACTTCATTCTATAGAAGGATAAAATGAAAGCATTCCACTCTCAAAACTGGGAACAGACAGAGAGCCCTTCTTTTCACTACTTCTAATTAATATAGTTCTTGAAACGCGGCCGGAAAATTAAGACAGTTGACAGAAATGAAAGGGATACAGATAGGTAAAGTAGAACTCAAGTATATATTCACTGATGATATGACTTTATACATAGAAGACAAAAAATTCGCCAGAAAATTCTAGCATCTCTTAAAATGAATTCAGCCAAAAAGTAGGCAGGATACAAAATCTACACTCATAAATCTAAAGGCATTTCTAGTATATCCAGTGACAATGGGAAACTACCCCAATTACAAATTGATTAAAAAAAAGATAGTTGGGAATCACCTTTAACAAAGATATGGTAAAGAACTCTATAATTAAAAAAACTACAGAACACCTAAAGAAAGAAATTATAGTGGACCTTAGAAGATGGAAGAAACTACCCTTGCTATTGGAAAATAAAGAAGAATCAGATTAATATTGTCAAATATGGCCATTACTACCAAATGCACTATACTGATTTAATGCAATTCCAATCAAAATACCAATGACCTTCTATAGAAATAGAAAAATCAGTCATGAAATTTCGTCTGGAAAAATAAGAGACCCTGATAGCTAAAGCAATCCTTAGCAAGAAGAGTAAAAAAAGGTGGCATCACTGATACCAGAGCTTAAAATTTACATAAAGGCAATGAGTAACAAAAAACAGCCTGGTGTTGGGGTACCAACATAGGCTGGTAGGACCAATGGCTACAGAATAGAGGACACAGGAGGTCTAAGGCATATAATTTCAGTTATCTTATATTAGACAAAGGTGCCAAAAACATACCATTGGAGAAAGAAGCCTCTTCAACAAATGGTGTGCTTAGGAAAACTGGAAAATCCATATGCAACAAAATGAAATTAACCCCTATCTCTCACCATGCAAAACTAAATCAAAGTGATCAACACTAGGAATTCAGGACCAGAGGAAACTATGCTAATAGAGAAAAAAGAAACGCTCCAATCTTCAACAAGTTGATTAGGCCCCAGTTCCATAATAAGACTCCCGGTTTGCGTAAGAATTAATATTCTGGAATCAATAAATGGGATGGATTCAATCTAAAAGCTCCTTCTCAGCAAAGACACAATCAGTGAGGTGAATAGAGAGCTACTAATTAGGAACAAATTTTACCACATGCACATCAGATAAGAGCACTAATCTCTAGATTATATAAAAAACCATCAAAATTCTTAATCACAAAAAAAAAAAAAAAAAAAACATACTAAACTCAATCAATAAATGTGCCTAGGAACTGAAACGATACTTCTCAGAAGGAAGATATTTAACCATTCAACATATACATGGAAAAAATGTATCTCTGGCAATTGAGAAATGCAAATCCAAATCACTCTAAAGATTTACATCTTCACACCAGTGAGAAAGGCGCACTATTAAGAACACAAACAACAATATAAGTTGGAGGATGATGTGGGGAGAAAAAGGCACAGTCATAAATTTGCTGGTGGGTACTGCAAAATGATGCAGCCAATATGAGGGAAGCAGTAGGAGATTCCTTGGAAAACTGGGAATGGATACCACTGATGACCCAGTATTCCCATCTCCATGGTCTATACCCAACGGACTGAAAACAGCACATTACTACAGGGACCACCCCCCCCCCCACAACAGCCATAAACTATGTTTATAGCCAGCACAATTCACAATAGATAAACTTTGGAACCATCTAGGTGCCCTTCAGTAGATGAATGGATAACAAAAATGGTTAATATAACACATTTGTGTATTTCTCAGCAATAAAATGAGAATAAAAATCCTGGCATTCGCAGTATAAATGGATGAATTTGGAGAATATAATGCCAAATGAAGTTATCAAATTCCCAAATCCAAAATGCAAAAGTTTTCTTGTATAAGGAGGCCAAATCACAGTGGGGTGGAACAGGGAGCATAGGACGATTAGAGGGGGAAACTCTAGGATGATCAATGGGGAGCAAGGGGAAGGGACGGGGACTAGGGGTAAAAAAAAAAAAAGATGGTTGTATGGTAGAATGAGAGTACACCATTACCGTAAGTGCATGTATGAAGACATGAATGGTGTGGTTATACTTTTGTATAACACCAGAGTATGTAAAAATGTGCTCTTATATGTGTAATACGAAATATAATGTATTCTGCTGTCATATATAACAACTTAGAATCAAAAGGAAAAAAAGAAGGGAAAGAATGCAACAGGATGGATTTTTTTCCCCACAACCTTGCTCTGGTCCAGTTTTAGACCAATGAAATTTTTGGCCTTGCAAGCTCCATAAGTAATAGAAATTTTAGACTTGAAATTGATCCTGTTATGGGGTTGTGCCTTTTGGGAGCCTTTGGAATAGGGTGAATACATTTTGCATGTGGAATGGGACCTATAGATCTTTGGTGGCACAATGTAGACTATGGGTAGGCACCAGGTTGTATGAGTTATTTAGAATATTTTAAAAAAAAATATTTCTAACCACCTAGAAACCTGTTAATTGTGTTAATTATGTATGAGGTGTTTAAGAAGTTTTAAATGGTGAATATTCTCAATTTTGTGGTGGGTCCAATGTACTTACATTGGGTCCTCATAAGGAAAAAAGTTAAGAGAATGAGAAAATGAAATTGAAAATGGATAAATAGATAAAATAAGTATACGTAAAGGCTGATTTTTCAAAAGTAAATGGGCAAATCTTCTGGCAAGAATAACAAAGACCAAAATAGGAAATTTATAAATTTCCCAGTAATCCAGGAATGACAGAGCGATAACAATAAGATTCTCCTAGATTGGAAAAAAGCCAAGGTTGTCTTCTTCACTACTTTTGAGCCAATGGTACAAGACCAAAAATGAAAATAAGTGACATTGATATATGAAATGAAGAATAAAATAATTATTGGTATATAGACATTATTGTTACATAGAAAATTCACTGAGTAAACTTCCTGAATCTAATAAATGTTTTCAGCATGGTAATACAGGATATTAAGGCAAAACATTAACAAAAAATCAATGTCATTTCTATTACACTAGCAATGAACACTTGAACAACTTGAAATTAAAAATTTGACAATTGCAATTACTCCAAATTCAAATTCTAAGGTCAAAATTTAATAAAATATGTGCAAACACTGAATGTTTACAACTTAAATGCTTAAGTAATTAAAAAATAAATTTAAATGGATAGAGAGACTTATCATTGGCCAAGAGTGAAAGACTCAGCATAGGCAAGATGTCAGGCTAGCCCCCCCTCCCCAAATAAATGTTTTAGCAAGGCCTATCGAGAAACCACATGAAGATTTTTTTGTAGATATAAAATATTATCTAAAATGTATATTTGGAAAGATATGTGTACTAGAATACATAAAACCATTTTGAAAAATAATAACTTGGGAGTAATCAGTCTAGTCTATTTTTAGACTTACTATATTGAATCTAATTAGACATAGATTATTGGACATAATGGAGAATCCAGGAAATACACCAACACAAATTGCCCAAAATGGTTTTTTTTTAAAAAGTTATAATGTATTGACAAATGAATAACCATATATTCTGCTGGGTGCATTGGTTCATTGCTGTAATCACTGCTGGTTGGGAGGCTTGTGACTGAAACAGGAGAATCCGAGTTCAAAGCCAGCCTCAGCTAAGGTGAGGTGCTAAGCAACTCAGTGGTCACTGTCTCTAAGTAAAAAAACAATAATAGGGCTGGGGATGTTGGCTCAGTGGTTGAGTACCCCTGAGTCAATCCCCGTTTCAAGAAAAAAATATCGTATATTCCTTGGATGAAAGTTAGATGTTTCAACAAATCTAAACTGAGAGCAAAGGGGACCCTACAAACAAATTAAAGCAGACAAGCCAAAAAGAAAATATATATCTAAGTTACTTGCCATTCATTATATAAGTTTGCTCAAAATGGAGTAATACAGTTAAATAATAAAAACTCTAAAACCTCTAGGATAAACAGTGAAGGGCATTTAGTTGTTAATGAAAATGATCACCTTTAGGGCTACTGTAATTAGGTATCTCCAGCTTCTGTGTTTTGTTTAAATTATGATGTCTGTATTGGCCGCTATTGGTTTTTGCCCAAAGGGTCATATACTATTGGAGGGAGTAATATGCATTGGTTTCTGTGACTATTCTTAGATGTCGGAGTAGTGCATTGTGAACCTATTTCACAAAGTGAAAGTGGTTAAATAAAATTGTAACCCTGTTTATAACTTCTAGGGGTAAAAGATTTTAGGACAGAGGTTGTGCATAGAGGTACGGATAAAGTATAACATACTCAACATAAAATTAGATTCCTTCTGCTACCATTTGGGCTAATACCAGTCAGACTATTGATAAACTTTAAATATTGATATTTTTTGAATGGTACTTGGAGATAAGCACCTAAACAAAGACATATTTTCCACAGTATCTTTAGTCAACGATTTAATTTATTGTCAATGTAAATTGAAGACTACAGTTTGTAATTCAGTTTTTCTATAACTTTAATCAACATTTACATAATCAGAATTCTGGACGTAGAAATCTAATGATAAGATCCAGAAGGCATTTGGGGATAGGTCTCAAGGAACAAGTAAAGGCAATCTATCTAGATCACTGTTTTTTATGGGGAAGGGGGGCTGTGACAAAGTAGAGAGGACTTTTATTTAGTCCTTCACTGACATTGACATATCAAGATAGAAAACCGTTGGGTGGACCATAAGTTTATAAGTGAATCTTATTTTTATTCTTTTTGGTTGCCAGAGAATTAGAGATTTGGTTTTCATGCCTGCTAATGATTACAACACTACTGAAGTATACATAGTAGGTATAAATGATTCTAAGGCATTTTCCTTGTAGTTCCTTGCATTTGTTAGGATGAAACACTTTACTTAGTAGGATAAGTATAATCAAGTAATTTTTTACAGATATATAATTGTTTATGATTCATCCACTCCATTATCGGTTTGTTGCTGTTTTCTTCTCTTCTACCTGAGTAGCAGTCTTTTGTGGGGTTGTGTATACTCTTCCTTTGTTATCCCTTCTCAAGGACATCGATCCCATCAATCCTCCTTGTTTCTCTCCTTCAAACTTCAAACTCATGTTCTCTCTGGGATCATTCGATCAGAAAGTCAAATGTTCCTCTCTCCTTTACCATTTATTGAAGAAAAATGTTAAAAATCGCCTTCTTGGCCAACATCCACTCTCACTAAGATAATACTCTTTCTCCTTCACAGCCATAGGTTCCTGCAAAAATGGTGTTTTCTATATGATGTGTTTGTTTCTTAAACCTCCCACTTATAAATTATTTAAGGTTATTGTTAATTATTTGCTTCCAAAATGTATCTAAGTATAGGCTAGGAGGACAGAATAACATTAAAAATGCAGATGAACATCATATTATACTACAAAAACTAGAATATTTTAACCCCACTGTCATGCTTGTGATGCTCTTCCTATATCTTCTAAGATGTTTCCCCACTAGATACTACTACTATCTTGAATGTAAAAATAATCCTTCTTTTGTATTAATTGTTTATGCTTTATTCATTTTTGTATTTGTATGACAATGGTATTTACCTATTATGGTCTTTGGGAGCTTGTCTCTTCTTGAATCGATTATTGTATCTCTACGGTTCATATACTATTTTTTGGGTACATAGTCCGAATTGCATGTGTCTGAGTGAGAAATGGCCTTGTAAGAAGGATTTCTTAATGACTCAAGGGTATAATTGAACCAGGAAATTATGTATGCACCTATATATATGTGTGTGTTATATATTATGTTTAGATTACAACTTTGATCGGAAGCCTACATTAAGCAAAATTTGGATGGCTGAAACTTAGGTGGAGGAGATAGAAAACTTACAATAGGGTCAGAAATATTGTGATATAACCATTCTTACTTACCTTATAAATATATAAGCACAGGAAAGAGTTGAAGTTCTTAAGGATGTGAATTTTAAAATTCACACAAGCCTACTTTTAAATTTTATCCGTATCTAGGGACATTCGCTTCACCAACTATTTTTGTAGAATATGCTATTCTCTTCTAATTAACAATAAGTTATGTACCATTTTGATGAGTATTCTGGGTCTTATAGCAAATCATCCCTAATTAGATAGGGCAATTTGAATAAGATTGTTAATTGTTTTCTTCTTGGACTTTTACGCATTTTTTCTCTATTCAATCCAAGTCAAAATTTTCTGCTCAGACCACGGTATCCTTTCCAATGGACTATTTTTTAAAGATTTTTTAAATTTGTTGATTGTCCTTTACTGTTATTTTATTTAATTCATTTTATTTTTGGGTGCTGAGCTATCCATCCCAGTGCATCACACATGCTAGGCAAGCACTATACAAGCTGAGACACAAATCCATTAGCATAACTATTTACATTTTATAGGTTGCAATATCCGTCACATGGTTAAATCAAATAAAAGATTGCTTTAGATTACCCCCTCACATTATTTCAGTGTAATATATGATAAACTTGTACTCTTCCTTCTTCACTAAATATTATTGTCCTTTAAACTTTTGTGGACATGACACTCTTGGTTTGTTCTCTTCCTGTCTGGCCACTTCTTTATTCTTTGTGTAGCTATCTTCTCTAAGACAATTTGTCCTACTGGTGGTTCTTGGGTCTTTGGTCCTCATTCGATTTCTTTACCTCGCAGGTCACTTATACTTTAAATATCTATATATATTCTCTATGATTACCCAAATATATCTCATTTCTGAAGTTGGTAAACCAGTAACATCCAAATAGTTACTTGGACATGCTTTATTTGGTTATATCAAGGCTTATCTAATCATACACTAAAAATGAAGTTCTTGCCTACCTCTTCTAAAACATCATTAATGATTCATCTCTGGTCTTTTCCCTTGTCTTAACTATTGCAAGTTGCTTTCTCATTTTCTGGAGGACAGAATTCCAGGAAATCAATATTGATTGGTGCGATTACATATCTTATGTAATAATGGGATTTATTGTTTATATATTCGTGCATGCATATTTTTTACTTGGCGACCTATGGTCAATGCCCCATTATCTCCCACATTCCCTCTTCTACTCCCTCCACAAATCTCCAATCCTCTACTCTGCTACTCTGCGTTTTGATTTTTATGAAATCCCCATTCCCCATCTTTTTTTAAATATCTAAGTTGTTTGTATAGGGATCAGCAGAATACATTAACTTTTCATTATTACACTTTTAGAGTATCAATTTTTACATATCTCTGGTTTGTATACAATAAGTATATCCACAAACATTCGTGTCCTTCATACAAGTGTACCCATGGCACTGATATCCAATTCTCATTCTACCATCTTTTTTTTAAACCCTTTTGTTTGCCCCCTCCCTTATCCTCCCTCCCCATTGGCCTTTCTAGTGTTCCTCTAACGTCCTCCTGTGTTCCACCATCCCATACCTTACTGTGAATCAGGCCTTTCTTATATCAGAGAAAAAACATTTGGCACTTGGGGATTTTTGGGGATTGGCTAATTTCATCTCAGCATTAATATTCTCTAAACTTTCATCCATTTTCCTGCGAATGCCATTATTTTTACTATCTTTTATTGCTGAGTAATTATTTCCCATTTGCTGTCACTATATTATTATATTTATATATTTATATATAATTCTAGTATAATATTTATCACCATGTTTACTTTATCCAATTCATCTACTGGAAGAGCATCTAGTCTTGGTCCCTACTCAGGTCTAGCTATTGTGAAATTGTGCTGACTTGATAAACATTGATGTGGGCTGTGTCCCTATAGTATGCTTGATTTTTACTTTTCTTGCTTCTACAATGAGAAAAAAAAAATAGATGACTCTTGACCTTTCCTGTGGTCCACTTATTTACACTTAACATCTCTGGGCTCTTGTTCCATCCATTCTTTCCTGAAATATGACATAAATTTTTTCTTCTTTATAGAAATAGACTGCTTAACACTACATTGTGTGTGATATTTGAGTATTTGTATGTGTGCATATGTTTGTATAGAATATACATATATGATTAAATTTTGTTATTAGTCATTTCATTTGTTGACAGATCAACTCTATACTGGATTCCATAACTTGTTCTACTGTGAGTTGCACTGCTATTAAACTTGGTATGCATATGGTCTTTATTTAGTTTGCTGATCTATACTTCTTTTTGGCAATGTATGGTGTGTGGTATAGCTGGCCCTAATCTGCTGATTCCATTCCTACTAGTGTTTTTAAGGGAAATTCATATTTACTAATTTTTCATACATGGTTGTATTAAAACTTTTTAATCCCACCAGAAAGTGTATGAGTGTACAGGATACCATTTTTGAAGCAATCTGCTTTTCTCTTTCCCCCATTCAATGTTTTTCTCTAAGTCCTTTAACCACTGTTAAGATTCCAAAAATATTACTTATATCAAGTGTCTCTCAATTCCATTGTCGAGCATTTCTTCAATCTCCCACGGCAATTGAGTAATATTTTGTACTTCCCAATTCCAATTTTCTCCCAAAAGCTAGTCTTGTTCTTTGTAAAGTTACTTTTATTAAATTAAAAATATGATTCATTTCCATCTCTTTTTTTCAAATTTCTTCAATTTCCATTACTCTTAAACATAAAGAACATAATACTCTAATGGCTTACAATGCATCAATTTGTTTCTTTTCCTACCACTTTGTTTAACTCCCTCATTATGCTGCAGCTGCCCCTGATCTTTTAAATTCATTTTTGCCTTAGGGCCTTTGACATATTCTATTTCTCATTCGCTTGGTAATGTCCTTCACATATTTTTTTTTTCTTGAGTTAACTCTCTAGTTTAATCCTTTTGCGTCTAAGCTGAAAATGCCTCTTTCTCAACAAAGGATTAATGTTCCTCATGCTGATTTTGGTCACTTTGTTATACAATTTCCTTAAAAGCTTCTTATACGTCTTATAATTAGCACCTACGTCTCAACTTCTGATTTTCACAAATTTAACACTAAAATGGAAGTCTATAAAAATCAGTACTTTGGCTCTTTATCGTTCACCACTACATGTAGTCTTTATCTGGCTACAGTAGCTGGCTCATAGGAGGTATTCTCCTTATTTCCATATATAAATTAAATCTCGTAGTTATGAATTTGGGCTCCCAGGGGAACATGTCGATTAAGTGCTCTGTTCAAGTCTATCAAAAAATATTGAAACAAACTGATGGTCTCACTACTGAGAAAGTCAATGAGGAAACAATTGTATTAATTATATCATGTTTAGAACTCATTTGTTCTTTAAATTTAATTTTATTCCAGGGAAAAATATGTTTTTTCTAATTTTACTCATAAACTTAATATCTAAATGTGCTCAAATCCAGTGTAGAGTCTCAAAATACTTAATTATTAAACTGTAGATCTTGTTCAACAAGTTCATGGACTGTACATAGTATTTATCATTCTACTCATTAACTATAGATATTGGGATAAATACAGGTTAGGACTAGGCTAAAAATTTTCAACTCTTGTTTAAAAATAATATTAGTTCTATAAATACAGAAGTCTAGGCAAAAAGTATGTGAATGCATAGTGATACCCATTCTCTTTTCAAGAACGTTTTAATATGTGCTGATTAAACCTAAAAAATATATGGACCGTTCTTCATTACCATATCATACTGATTAAATGCCAAAATATTTATATGCATTCACAATT
Organism: Tamias sibiricus; assembly: GCA_025594165.1. NCBI lineage: Eukaryota > Metazoa > Chordata > Mammalia > Rodentia > Sciuridae > Tamias > Tamias sibiricus. The sequence continues at coordinate 138,489,016 of CM046665.1, forward strand.
TAGAAAATAAACTTCTAACACAATGGATAGGTCATTGCAATCAACCAAGAGAAACTTTTGTTTTCCCTTTCATACCTATGTATTAAACCCAGGACCGTTTTACACTGTGCTTGGCAAGCACTCCACCACTGACCTATGGCCCCCAGACTTATTCATTTTATTTTCTAGACAGGAGTTTCACTAACTTTGCCAGGGCTGGCCTGGAACATTGCCATTCCTTCCTGCCTCAGGTCCTTCCCATGTAGCTGAAATTTAGAGGAGTGTACCCACTACTACCAGTTAATGAGAAAATTGATCAATATGATTTGTTGAACTTTGTTGCAATTGTGATGAGCTAGGTGTGTTGTTCATTGAAAACTGGTGCGCTAAATGGTTATGTCTTAAGAGAATCTATTGTTTCTCTAACAGGCCATGTCACATTCGGGAAACCACCTGGATGGCACTTTTAAAACGTATACTGACTGTACTACCACTTGAATCTTCATGAATGACATCCCCAGAAATTAATGTTTACCATTTATGTTCTTTAATTTAATCCTACTGCTCCACTATGGCTGTACAGTTTGGTTGTTTGTTATGGTTGTTGTTGTTCGTTGTTGTTTTGGTTTTTCTTTTGAAAGTATTACATCACAGATTTATTCATTATATGAATATACTAACATTGTATTTAACTATGCTCGCTATTGTTAAAAAAAATTCTTTAATTTGTATTGATTCTTTTTTATTTTATTTTGTCTGTTTCTTTACTTGCAGATATAATAATTGTTACACATTTATGGGTGTTAGGATGTGATATTTCAATAATTAAATATTCTGTGCATGTACATCAGAAAAGTTCATTTCTCCTAAATACTAAAACGTTATTACTCTTTGATCTATCTCTCCCCCTTTTATCCATCTGTTGACCATACCAAGTACCTGATGACCACTATTACTACTCTACCTGTTTCCTTTTGTATGGAGTTCTAAGTTTATATATCCCAAAATATGAATGACATCATGTGGATATATGTTATCCGGTGACTGGAAGTATGTCACTTTGCCATACTTGTCCTCCTAGTGTTGCATGTCATTGCAAGATGACCAGGGAGATCCCCTCTTTTTAAGACTGAAAAGTATTTCAATTATATATATATATCATATAGATATATATTTATATATTTATTTATCTTTTATTATCGCATATGTCCTGTGCTCTTTATCAGTTGATGGCACATCCTGAGGTGACTTCAAGATCTTAGGGCTTTTTTGTTTTTTTGTTTACTGTGTAAAGTGTTGTAGTGAACATGGGAAGTGCACGATCCAGCAGAACTATTTTGATACATTTTACAACTTCTTATGCTAGGCAGTTGGTGGGATTATTGGATTATATGTTAATTCTATTTTTATGTTGTCTGTGAATAGCTTCATCCTGTTTTAACATAATAGCGAATATTAGTTTATATTTTTCACACACAACGCATTTACTTCGAGGGTTCCTTTTTCTCCACACTCCTTCAACACACATTGTGATCTATATCATTTTGATACCAGCCTTTAAATTTTTTTTATATATTTTGTATGCAAAAGTTGTTGTTTATGATAGTTGTAATGCTATTACATGTTCAATAATACCAATTTAGTACACCATTTTTGTACTTTATCTCTGAGGTTGTATTATGATGTTTATGGCATTACCATTTCATGTCTTCATTTATGCATTTAGGGTAATGGACAATCCATACTTATTCTACCATATGTTTTTCTTTGTATTCCCCTTACCACCTCCCTTTTCATCACTCCCCCATTGGCTTTTTTTTTTTTTTACTTAGAATTATCCAAGTTTTTTATTGAATCGGATTTGGAGGTGAAAATTAAATATGAAGGGTTTGCGATGTGACAGCAGCTCCCAATCAGGGAGATGGGCTATTGCAGCTATCTGGAAGCCATTAAGTTCCACTCTGATAATAATCATATGCACGTGTTGCACCTTGTTAATGCACGTGACACACCCGCAAAGCTAAAGGGTATATAACCTGGGTGAGAAAGCGGTTCAGAAGCGGTAGTCATTCAGTCTGTCGTTCATTCGCTCAGTCGGTTGGAAGAAGAGGTAGGAGTCAGAGAAAAAGATAGAGTTCAGAGACGGCCAGAACGTGAGTCAGAAGAAGAAATATGAGTCAGAGCAGTTAAGGAGTTCGGTCAGAAGAAGCTAGAAGAAAGAAGATGAGAAATGAGAAACCAGTAGATAGAGCAGGAAGTTAGTTGTTGCTTGGGTCGGGAGTCAGGCTCGAGGCTGCCGAAGAAAAAAAGAAGAAGCTCTCTCATCTCTCTCTCTCTCTCTCTCTCTCTCTTCTCTCTCTCTCTAAAGCTACTCTCTTAAGAAAGTCAAAGTAACAGAAAGTGAAGAAGAAAGAAGAAGAAGACAAGAAGGCTCTCTCTCTCTCTTTCTTTCTCTCTCTCTTTAAGCTCTCTCTAAGAAAGTAAAAGTAAATGTAAAGTAAAGAAGTATAGAGTCAGTAGTCAGAAGAAGTAAAGAGTCAGAGGTTGCTCCTGTGAAGTAGCCTGTGTTAGAGTTTTGAAAGAGATTGCTAAAGCCAGTAAAAATTTAAAAATCTTCTTTCATCCTTTCAGTCGGCCTTCCGACGTTTTTTCTCCCGCGGTGTTGTTGCCTCCAAGTCAGGAAGCAACAAGTTATCGAATGGAAAGGATTGTTTAAATTATTCCTATTCAAATAATTACATGCATAGTTTACCATTTATTGATATGGCCTATTAGGTGCTAGATGAAAACAGGAAATACTTTCTGTTTTCTCAATTTAATTCTCATTGGCCGTTCTAGAGTTCCTCTAATCCTCTATGCTTCCCCATCCAATCCCCACTGTAAATCGGCGCCTCCCTTATATCATAGAAACAACATTTGGCATTTGGATTTTTCGAGATTGGCAAACTTCACTTAGCATTATATTCTCCAATGTTAATCCCCTTTTACCTGCAAATTTAATTGTTTTTATTCTCTTCATATTGCTGAGTAATATTCAATTGTGTGTATATACCACATTTTCGTTTATCCATTCATCTACTGAGAGGCATTCTAAGAACTGGTTCCACAGCATTAGCTATTGATGAACTGTGCTGCTATAAACATTGATGTGGCTCTGTCCTGTAGTATACTGTTTTTATGTCTTTTGGGAATAGACCCAGGAGTGGGATTGCTGGGTCATAAAAGTGATTCCATTCTTAAGATTTCTAAAGGAATCGCCATACTGCTTTCTATATTGGCTGTACCATTTTGCAGTCCACACAAACAATGTATGACTGTGTGTTTTTCCCACATTCCTCTCCAACATTTATTGTAGTTTGTGTTCCTAAGGAGCTGCATTATGACTGGAGTGAAATTAAATCCTATTAGAGTAATTTTGGATTTGCATTTCTCTAATTGACAGGATGTTGAAGCATTTTTTTTGTGTGTGCTATTTATTGATTGATTGTATATCTTCTTCTGAGAAAGTGTATCTGTTCTAGTTACCTTCGCGCCATTTAATGGTTGGGTAATTGTTATTTGTTTTTTGGTGTTAAGATTTTTGAGTTCTTTATATATTCTTAGAGATCAGTGCTCTATCTGATGTGCATGTAGTAATAAATATTTGTTCCCAATTAGTAGATTATCTATTCACCCTCACTGATTGTTTCTTTTGCTGAGATGAACACTTTTTAGTTTGAATCTATCCATTTATATTAAGTCTAGATTTTTTTTTTTTTTAATTCTTATGCAATTAAGGTGTCTTATTAAGGAACTCAGTAGGTGCACTAATCCCATGGTTAGTGGGAGGTTTGGGCATAAATTTTATTTAATAGCTGCAATGGTGTTGGTTTTATTTCCTAGGTCCTTGTTCCCCCCCCCCATTGAGTTGAGTTTTGTGCATGGTGGAGAAATAGGGCTTTAATTTCTTTTTGTTGCCATATGGTTTCCAGTTTTCCCAGCTGAAACCATTTGTGACAGAGGCTATCTTTTCATCAATGTACATTTTTGGCGCCTTTGTCTTCTAATATAAGGTAACTGAATATGTTATATGTTATTCTCTGTTTCCTATATTCCTTACCATGGTCTACCAGTCTATTTTGGTGCCCCCGTATCCATGCTGTTTTGTTTCTTACTGCCTCTGTAGTATAGTTTAAGGCTCTGGTATAGTGATGCCACCTGCATCACTCTTCTTGCTAAGGATTGCTTTTAGCTATTCTGGGTCTCTTATTTTTCTAGGATGAATTTCATGACTGCTTTTTCTATTTTCTTTTTTTTTTTCTTGTTTATTTTTTGGTTGCGTTCCAGGGAATTGAACTCAGGGGCACTAGACCACTGGGCCACATCCCCAGCCCTTCTTTTTGGTTATTTTTATTTTAGAGACCAGGTCTTCCACCTGAGTGGCTAAGTGCCTTCACCATTGCTGAGGGCTGGCTTTGAACTCGCGATCCTCACTGCCTCAGCCTCCCCAAAGTGTGGGACTACAGGCTGTGTGCCATCCGCGCCCGGCTTTTTTCTATTTCTATGAGGCAATTGTCATTGGGATTTTGATTGGAATTGCATTAAATCTGTATAGTGCAATTTTGGTATTGAGTATGCGTATTTTGGACAATAGTAATTCTGCCTATTAAGAAACAAGGTACGATCTTTCCATCTTCTAAGGTTCTTGTTTAATTTCCTTTCTTACGGGTTCTGTAGTTTTTTATTATATAGGTTCTTTTGGCATTCTATCATTATATAGTTGCTTCACAAAGTATTTTTATTTTTCTTGATGATATGGTTACATATGGGGGTAGGGGTAGTTGACCTCATTTTCCTTTCAGGAGCGATTTGTCACTTGATATATAGAAATGCGATAGATTTAATGGGGTGCTTGATTTTGTATCCTGCGACTTTGCCGAATTCACTTTACTAGTTATATAAGTTTTTGGTGGAATTCTTTTGGGTCTTTTGATCAATAAAATCTTTATTATCAAGGAATATAGTTGCTTATTTGAGTTATTTCTTTTTCTATCTGTTATCCCTTTTATTTTCCTTTGGTCAGTCTAATTACTCTGGCCAGGTTAGCAGAGTTTCAAGTACTATGTTAAGTAAAAGTGGTGAATGGGGGCTTCCTGTCTTTATTCCATGTTTTTAGAGGGGATTATCGCTCTCATTTGACTCCTTTTTAAAATGATGCTAGAACCTGGGGCTTAGCATAGATAGCTTTTATGTTATTGTGATTTGTTCCTGTTTTCCCTAGTTTTTCTAGTGTTTGAACTTAATGGTGCTGTATGTTGTCTGAATGCTTTTTATCTGCATCTATTGAGAAATGATTCATAATGGTTCTTATCTTTAAGTCTATTGATTGATGTATTTTATGTTTATTGATTCCATATTTGGAACCAAACTTACATCCCAGGGAATAAACCCACTTGATCAAGTGTGCAGCTATCTTTATGACATTTATTTGTATTTGATTTGCCAGAATTTTGTTGAGAATTTTTTGGCAAATATGTTCATTAAAGAAATTTGGTCTGAAGTTTTCTTTTTTTGATGAGTCTTAGCCTGGTTTTGTAATCACTGTAATTATGGCCTCATAAATGATCTGTAAGATCACCCTCCTTTTTCTATTTCCTGAAATAAATTGAAGAGTATTTGTATTAGTTCTCTTGAAGGTCTTGTTAGAACTTGGCTGTGTATCCATCCAGTCCTGGGCTTTCTTGTTGGTAACTTCTGATAGCATCTTCTATTCATCACTTGAAATTGTTCTGTTTTAAATTGTGTATAACCTCTAGATCCATGTTGGGAAATTCAGTATGAACTCTAGAAATTTTGTCAATGCCTTCGATATTTTATATTTTTAATAGAGTAACGAAGTTTTCAAAATAATTTATAATTATCTTCTGTATTTCTGGGGTGTCTGTTGATATTTTCTTTTTCATCATGGATGTTAGTAATTTGAGTTTTTTCTCTCCTTCATTTTGTAGCAAGGTTAAAGGGTCTGTCAATTTATTTATTTTTTTCAAAGAACCAACTTTTTGTTTTGTCAATTCTTTTCAATAGTTTTTTTTAGTCTCAATTTTCATTAATTTCAGCTCTGATTTTAATTATTTCCTGTCTTCTATTCTACTGCTTTTGGTGTTGATCTGTTCTTCTTTTTCTTTATTTGTTGTTTTTTCTTCTTTTAAGGAATGGAACTCAAATGCCATGAATTTTCCTATTAATACTGCCTTCATAGTGTCCCAGATATTTCAATACAATGTATCTGTGGTTCTCATTCATCTCTAAATTTTTTAAATCTCTCTCCTTGATGTCTTTGCATCCCGTTGTTCATTCAGTAGCATGTTGTTTAGTCTCCTGGTATTGGAATAACATTTTTTTTTTTACTTTTGATTTTATCATTGATTTTCTAACTTTCATTCTATTGTGATCTGATAGAGTAGAGAGTATTAAGTCCAACTTATCATTGGCAAAGAGTTTGCTTTGGTGGCATAAAATAATGGACTATTTTAGAGAAAGATCCATGTGCTCGTGCTGAGAAGAAAGAATATTCGTTCACTGAGGGATGAAATATTCTATATATGTCCTTTAAAGTCTAAGTTGTTAATTGTAAAAAATGAGGTCTAAAGTTTCTTTATTTAACTTTTGTTTGTACAATCTATCCAGTACTGAAAGATGTGTAATTGAAGTAGCCTAGAATAATTGTGTTGTGGTCTATTTGACTCTTGAACTATAAGAAGGATTTGTTTTTTGAGAATGTTAGGCCACTCCATATTTGGGGCATATAAATTAATTATTGTTATGTCCTTGTAGATGAATGGTTCCCTTAAGCAGGTAAGAAATATCCTTCATTGTCCCTTTGGAATTAACTTTGGCTTGAAGTCTACCTTATTTCTATGAGCAATGGGAAACTCAACCCATCGCTTGCTTCTGCACCTGTGTGAGTGGTAAGATTTTTCCCAGCCTTTCAACCTTCAGTCTGTATGAATGTCTTATATCTATGAGGTGTTTTCTTGGAGACAGCATATTGTGGGGACTTTTCTTTTGATCCAGTCTGACCAATCTGTGGTCTATTAGAAATTGGTGATTTAGGCCATTAACATTCAGTATTTATTATTGAGACATGATTATATTCCATCCATTATTGTTTATTTTTGTTATTTAACTTGATTTGGTTCTCCTCTGGTTAGTGTTTCCTTTAGTTTAATAACTATCCCCTTTCAGATTTTCATTGTTGTTTTTTCTTTTCTTCCTCATGGAATAATTTGCCAAGGATGATTTGTAGTGCAGGCTTTTGAGTTGTGAATTCTTTTAGATTATAATTATTGAGTAATGTTTTTTATTTCAAAAATCGTTCAAGATCTAAACTTAATTTCTTGGATATAAGATTCTTGGTTAGGCATCCATTTTCTTTCAGAGCTTGAAAGATATATGTTCCGGATCTTCTAGCTTTTAGGTCTGGGTAGAAAAAACAATCTGCACGATAATCCTAAATTGGCTTCCCCCTATATGTAATCTTATTCCTTTCTCTCATGGCTTTAAATATCTCCGTTCCTTATTCTTTTATGTTAGGCATTTTAATTTTAATGTGTCTGGGTGTTGTTCTGTTGTGATTTTGTACACTGGTGTCTTGGTATAAGGCTCGGAACTGGTTTTCCCATTCACTCCTCATGGTTGGAAACTTTATGTATTTATTTCATTGAATAAATTACTCATTCCTTTGGTTCTTCAGATGCATGCGGCGTTTTCCAATTATCCATCTTCATTTTTTCTCTTGTTCCATATTCTCATATCTCTATGCCTTCTCTATCCAAATAACTCTTAAATTTGGTATATTTTAGCTATCCCATATTTCTTGAATGTTTGATCATGATTTCTTTCTACATTTTTCATGGTGATGTCTACATTCTTTTTCTAGATTATATATTTTGTCTTCATTATCTGAGGTCCTGGTCTTCAAAGTAGGTCTAAAAAAAAATTTTTTTCTTGTTTTGGTGATACTTTCAATTGAATTTTTAATTTTGGTTTATTGCTTCTTTAATTCTCCAGAATTTACGTTTGGTTCTTTTTAGAACCTCTATCTCCCTGTTGAAGTAATCTTTTGTTCTTCTATTTGTTTATGTAGTTCTTTGTCAAAATGATCTCTTTACTACCTTTATTTGATCTTCTTATTATCATTATTCAGTTCATTGATACATTTTCATTATAGTTCTCTGAACTCCTTCTCTGTCATTTCAGTGCTGTGCTTGCAATGGAATTCTACTTAGGAGGTATGTTTATTGTTTGGGGACATCTTTCTTCTCTTTGTTTTTTTCATTTTGCTTCTGTGATTTATCTTTCTAGCACCTGTGGAAACCTGGACTTTTTCATTTTTACCTGAAAGGCTTATTATGGCCCCTTTAGGATAATGTTAATTAGATCCCGTATGAACCACTCTTTACTCTCTAAAACTAGACATATTCTATTTCAGCTGTTCACAATTTGATTCTCAACTGTACAGAAAATTAGTGCATTCAAATATTATCCCCAATGTACTCTGTTGGTTTGCTAGAGGGTTTATTATTTCTGATATTTGGACAACAGATAAGATGATGATGATTAGTAAGGAGGTGAGTATATTGAGTTTTTATTTCTTATGAAGTGTGAAGTGAAAATCTATGGATGTAGTTTAATATCGCAGAAGAGGAGAGGAAATGAATTGGTTGTGCAGGAGTTAGTGGAAAGACTGAGTGTGTCATTAAACATAAACATGTATTATGTTAAGAGATAATTTAAACAAATATCCGTCAAAGTTGTAGAAATGTTGAAAAGAGCAAGAAAAGAAAGTGAGTCAAAACAAGGAGAAGAAACTATATTAATCAAACATTGATTTTCCTATTCAGTGGCCCCAAGTTCTCAAAATCCTAATTCATGTATAAAATTTAGTTTCACATATGTTCGAAGATTGGAGGGTGGAGAGAAAAATAGAGAGGGGAAAGAAGAGGAAAAAAATTAAAGAAAAAAAGAAGACAAACCAAATCAAAAGAAAAAATGATGATAGAAAAATAATGCACACACCATAAAAGAAACCCACCACAGATGAACACACAAAATAAATTACACCCACATGTCATCTTGAGGGAAAGATTTACGGGTTCCCCTTCACATCCGTAGATGTGGTCCGTCTGTGGTTGGTTTTTCTGATTTTATTGTCTCCCTTCAGATGTTGAAGGTAACCAAAATAGTCACAGAACCAACCTTAACTGCTGCTGAGGAATGGAGGGGTAGTTACAGTTCGCATACCTGGTCAGCCAAGAGTTTCCATGCTGGGAGTCATCCCCCTGGTAAATGGCAATGAATGTGACTCAAAGGAAGTTGTAGGTGTCTTACTTCCATGTCACAATATAGTACAGAGTTGTATGGGGAGGGTACACTGGGTTCAGATCAAGCTCCACCACTTGCTCTTGTTTGGCTTGTGTAGATGTAGGCTAGGTTCAGTGCCTGTGTAAAAATTCTTTGGATGTATGCAGCGCTTCCATGCATAGGTGATTCCCTTTTTTGTTCTTCTTTCCCCCTCTGTTGCAGCCCATTTCCAAATATGGGTGGTGTCAATTTTCCACTGGTGCAATGGAACCAATAGGACTGATCTGGCGTTTTTCCTGTGTGTGGGAATCTGCCAGGTGACTTGAATGAAAGCAAGTTGGGTAGCCGATCAATCAGTGCCTATCATTCTCCGCGGTACGGCGCAGGTGTCCTTGTTATTCTGTGTCTGTCCCACTGGCACTGCTGCTGTTTATCTTTGGTGTGCTGTTCTCCCACGTGGGATCTGCAACGGAGTAAGCAATTTGGAGACTTCACCCCCACTGTAAGGCGTTTCCCGTGCTCCAGCGGAGTATAGATGGCCTTGGCTTCTTTGCCAGTGCTAGCGTATCACTAGTAACTCAACAGTAGTTCTCTCTACTGAACCTCACTTTACTGTCTGACACTTATGTCACCATTTGTCAGCTCCACCACCTTCCCTACTCCAATAACAACCATTTTAACAGGTCGTGATAGTTGATATTGCTTTGTGTTTTAATTTGCCATTTTCTCTGATTGATCTGTTATGATGAGCATTTTTTTTCCCCTCATTTTACCTGTTGGCCATTACATGTCTCCTTTCGGGAGAAGTTGTCTATTAGGTCCTTTTCCCATATTTTACTTTTACTTATTTTTATGTGTTCACTTTCTATTGAACATAGGACAAAGAAGATTTACAAAAATTTACACAATCTGGCCGTCCTCTCGCCCAGAGCAGGAGACCAGCTAAGAACAGACTGCCAAATTCTGTTGAGCCCAGCCGGCCCAGGGTGAGTTCCCGCGGACCCTTTCACCCGTGCACGGCTAGACCCAGTCAGTCCTGCCGACGCCTGCTGGTGCTCCAGCCAGCCCACTACCTGTCCTCCGCCCCAGAGTAGATGACAGCAAGGACAAGACCCGCCAACTCTGCTTAGAGACAGGTGGTGCGGGCCAGTCCTGGGGTACTACATCAGACGAGCCGCCAGGGCACCAGGCTCCATCCTGTCCCACCGAACCTAACACCCTAGGCAGGGGATACAGCAAGGACAGACCGCCAACTCTGCTTAAAGTGCAGGTAGGCCCGGGGCAGCCCCGGGTTCCTTCATCAGAGAGCACGCCAGACCCTGGTTCCATCCAGTTCCCAGACGACCTCTGCCCCAGAGCAGGAGACAGCAAGGACAGACCATGCCAAACACTGCTGAGGCACAGCGCCGGCCCCCCAGGGTAGTCCCGCAGACCCTTTCACCCCAGTATGGCCAGACCCATGGTCAGTCCCCCGCCTACACCCGCTGGTTGCCGAGACCAGCCTCCAGCCAGCCATGCTGACCTCAGCCCCAGAGCAGGGAGCACAGCAAGGGACAGAACCGCCAACACTGCTTAGAGTGCAGGTGGCCCGGGCAGTCCAGGGGTCTTACCGATCAGAGTGCCACAGGCCCAGTATCCTATCCAAGTCACTGGCATCCTCCCAGAGCAGGAGACAGCAAGGACAGACCGGCCAACTCGGGCTGGAAACCCAGGCGGGCCCAGGGCAGTCCCATCTGACCTTCACCCATTTGTGGTTAGCCCCACGTCCAGCACAGCATGCCTCAGACTCAACAGTTCAGCCCGCGCCAACCCAGTGTGAACCTAGCTTCAGGTAGACATACTTTGAGGGTCAGATAGCAGGTTCTGATGTCCAATGCTAAAGGAGGTACAGAACAACTGCAAGGGTGTTAAAAAATATAGGGAAGGATTCTTTATAATAACGCAGATTTCACTTGCAAAAAGTAAAAGCAAATAGACACATGAAAAAACTGGGGGGAAAATACCCCAAACAAACCAGGATTCTACAATAACGAACCCAATGCTCAGTGAAGTTGACGAAATGTCAGGAGGAAAGAGTCAGAATTGGTTCTTAATTAAAATGATCTTGTGAAACAAGAATGAGCAATTTACAGGCAAAAAAAATTGACCACTACAACTAAAGTTATAAGAGAGCAAGAACAGGTAGCAAAGATTACTCTCAAAAAAGACGATCGAAACTCTGAAAAAAAATAACCAGTCAGAAGAAAAAACATAAAAATTCCTTGAAATGAAGGAAATATTTTTAACCAAATAAAAAAACACAAATTGAATGGCTTCACCTAACCGACTTGATCAAATGGAAGAAAAGGTACCTCAGACAATGAAGACAAAGTATATAATCTTGAAAATAAAGTTGACCCACACAATGAATGATAGTAAGAAACCGATGTAACAGAACATCCAAGAAGTATAGTGACTGCATCAAAAGACCAATATCTAAGAAGTAATTGGGATAGAGCAAGGCACAGAGTTTTCAAAACAAAGGACATGCACTACCTCTTTAATGAGTATAACAGCAGAAAAATTTTCCCAAGAATGAAGAAATGATTTGGAAATCCAAATACAAGAGGCTTATAGGGACACCAAATGTTCAAAATTACAACAGATCTACACCAAGAAACATTATAATGAAAAATGTCCTAGCCTACAGAAACGAAGGATAGAAATTTTAAAGGTCCGCAAAAGAGAGGAATCAGTGATCACCATATGGGGTTGTGACCAATCGTGTATCACAGCATGATTTTTTCAATTTCAGGACACTCAAAGCTAGGAGATCATGGAATACCAATCATATTGCAAGCTCTGAAGGATAATGGTGATGCCAACCAAGATATCTCTTATCCAAGCAAAAATTAAGCTTTAGAATGGAGGACGAAATAAAAAACCTTACCATGATAAACAAAAGTTAAGCGAATTTTACAAGTAAACTAGCCTGCAATACAGCACATCCTTGGCAAAATATTCATGAAGAAGAAAAGAAAAAACAATGATGAAAATCTAACAGAGGGATGGTATTACACAAACGGAAATATAACTAGAAGAGAAACTATGTCAAGGTAAATACCAGAAATAAAAAATGGCTGGGAACACCAAAACACATCTCAATAATAAACTATGTATGTTAATGGCCTAATCACCATTCAAAAGACATAGATTTGCGACTTGGATCAAGTAAAACGACCCAAACAATATGCTGCCTCCAAGAGACTCATATCATAGGAAAAGCCATCCTATAGGCTGAGGGTAGAAAGGTTGGGAGAAATCATACCACTCACATGGATCTGAGCCCCCGAAAACTGGCAGGGGTTTCCTTTTCCTCATAGCAAATAAAGTACGACACTCAGCTATAGTCAATCAATAAGGGATAAAGACGGACACTATATACTGCTCAGGGAACCATACACCAACAAGACTTAACAATCATTAAATTATATATGCCCCAAACAATGGAGCATCTTGTTCATCAAACAAACTCTCCTCCTCAAGTTTATGATCAAATCTGACCACAACACAATAATTCTGGGTGACTTTAAACACACCCCTTTCACCACTGGGATAGAACTTCCAAACAACAGTGGGAACAAGAGAACTATAGGAACTAAAAAATACAATATACATCCTAGACTTAAACTGACTTATATAGAATATTTCAGCCTTCAATGAGTGAATACACTTTCTTTCACCCAGCACATGGAACCTTCTTAAAATAGACCATATACTAGGCCACAAAACAACTCTGAAGCAAATACAAAAAAAGTTTGAGATTCTACCCTGCATTCTATTCGACCACAACGGAATGAAATTAGTAATTCAATTTGATAAAATAAGAGAAATAAAAGCTACTCCTACACCTGGAGAACTAAATAATATGTTATCAGAATGGAAACAATGGGTTGCAGATGACATCAAAGAGGGAGCTTAACTTATTCTTAGAGTGTGAATGAGAACACACACACAACATAATCAAAATCTCTGAGACACTATGAAGGAAGGTTTATAAGAGGAATGTTCATTTGCATTGAGTTCATTCCTCCAAAAGAAGCAAAAGTCAACAAATTAAATCATTTAAAATTTTACATCTTCAAAGCTCTAGAAAAAGAAGAACAAGTCCCAACACCACAAAGTGTATAGAAAGACAGGGAAATAATTAAAATCAGAGCTGAAATTATTGAAATTGAAACAAAGAAAACAATTGAAAAAAATTGACAAAAACAGAAAATTTCTTGGTTCTTTGAAAAAATAAATAAAATTGACCAGACACTTGGTCCTGGCGCTAACAAAGAGAAGGTGCAGAGATAACTCACATTTAACTAAATATATGTGATGAAAAAGGAAATATCACAACATTACACTACCGATAATACAGGAAAAAATTCTTAAAATTATTTATGAAATCCTATACGTCCACACAAATATATAAAAAACACCCAAACGATGGCATCGACAATTTTCTAGAGTTGTGGGATGATGTGCCAAATCTTAACGCGGAGGATAGATACATTAATTTGTACAGACCCTTTTCAAGCGACAAAATAGATGGATGCCATCAGAAGCCTACCAAACCAAGGAAAGCCCAGGACCTGATGGATTACACAGACTGAGTTCTACAAGATCCTTCAAAGAGAGAACTGATACCTATACTCTTCAATTTGTTTCAGGAAATAGATAAAAGAGGGAGTATTTCCTAACTCATTTATCTGAGGCCAAACATCACCCTGATCCCCAAACCCAGGCCCAAAGACCACATCCAAAAAAGAAAAATTCAGATGCCATTTCTTTAATGACCATAGATGCAAAATATTCTCAATAAATTTCTAGCATATACGGATACAGAAACATATCAAAAATCTAAAACACCACGATCAAGTGGGGTTCATTACAGAGATGCAAGGATGGTTCAACATACAGGAAACAATTAAATGTAATTTCACCACGTCAAGAGACTCATAGAGATACTATCCATATGATTATCTCAATAGATGCAGAAAAAGCAATTTGACAAAATACAGCACCCTCTTTCATGGCTCACAAACACTAGAAAAACTAGGGTTAACTGGAACAAATCTCAAACATCATAAAAGCTATATCTGCTAATCCCCAGGCCAAACATTGATTCTTAATTGGAGGAAAAATTGGAAAGCATTTCCTTTAAAACACTGGAACACAAGGACAGGGGTATGCCCTACTTTCACCACGATCTATTCAACATAGTAATTGAAAATCGCTGGCAAGAGCAATAAGACAGAAGAAAGAAATTATATAGGGATACAGATAGGTAAGTAGAACTCATCAACTGTATCATGTATTTGCTGGGATGATATGATTTTTATACCTAGTAGACCCAAAAATTCCACCAGAAAACTTCTAGAACTAGTTAAATGAATTCATCTAAATAGCTGGCAGGTACAAAATCAACACCCATAAATCTATGGCATTTCTATATCATCAGTGACAAATCCCTCTGAAAGGAATGAGGAAAACTACCACTGTTTACAATAAAGCATCAAAAAAAATAAAATAAAATACTTGGGAATCAACTTAACAAAGATGTGAAAGACCCTCTACATATAAAAACTTACAAGAACACTATAAGAAAGAAATTATGGAAAACCTTAGAAAATGGAAAGATCTACCCTGTTCTTGGATAGGCAGAACCTAATATTATCAAAATGACCATACTGCCAAATAGCACTATACAGATTTAATGCAATGCCAATCAAAATCCCCAATGACATTCCTCATAGAAATAGAAAAAGCAGTCATGAAATTCATCTAGGAAAAATAAGAGACCCAGAATAGCTAAAGCAATCCTTAGTAAGAGGAGTGAAGCAGGTGGCATCACTATACCAGACCTTAAATTATACTACAGAGCAATAGTAACAAAAACAGCATTGGTATTGGCACCAAAATAGGCCGTAGACCAATGGTACAGAATAGAGGACACAGAGACTAACACATATAATTTCAGTTATCTAATATTAGACAAAGGTGCCAAAAATGTACATTGGAGAAAAGATAGCCTCTTCAACAAATGGTGCTGGAAAACTGGAAATCCATATGCAATAAAATGAAATTAAACCTATATCTCTCACCATGCACAAAATTCAACTCAAAGTGGATCAAGGATCTAGGAATTAGACCCAGAGACACTACACCTAATAGAAGAAAAAGTAAGCTCTAATCTCCAACATGTTGGATTAGGTTCCGCCCAAGTTCCTTAATAAGAATCCTGTAGCACAAGAATTAATACCAAAATCAATAAATGGATAGACTCAAATTACAAAGCTTCTTCTCAGCAAAAGAAACAATCAGTGAGGTGAACAGAGAGCCTACTAATTGGAACAAATTTTTACCACATGCACGTCAGATAGAGCACTAATCTCTAGAATATATAAAGAACTCAAAAATCTTAACACCAAAAAAACAAATAACCCAATCAATAAATGGGCCTAAGGAACTGAACAGACACTTCTCAGAAGAAGATATACAATCAATCAACAAATACATGAAAAAATGCTCAAACCTCTCTGGCAATTAGAGAAATGCAAATCAAAACCACTCTAAGATTTCATCTCACACCAGTCAGAATGGCAGCTATTAAGAACACAAACAACAATAAATGTTGGAGAGGATGTGGAGAAAAAGGCACACTCATACATTGTTGGTGGGACTGCAAAAATGGTGCAGCCAATATGGAAAGCAGTATGGAGATACCTTGGAAAACTTGGAATGGAACCACTTATGACCCAGCTATCCCACTCCTTGGTCTTTACCCAAAAGACCTGAAAACAGCATACTACATGGGACACAGCCACATCAATGTTTATAGCAGCACAATTCACAATAGCTAAACTGTGGAACCAACCTAGATGCCCTTCATAGATGAATGGATAAAGAAAATGTGGTATATACACACAATGGAATATTACTCAGCAATAAGAGAGAATAAAATCATGGCATTTGCAGAAAATGGATGAAGTTAGAGAATTATAATGCTAAGTGAAGTTAGCCAATCCCAAAAAGCCAAATGCCAAATGTTTTCTCTGATATAAGGAGGCCAATTCACAGTCGGGTTGGGATGGGGAGCATAGGAGGATTAGAGGAACACTAGAATGCCAATGGGGAGGAAGGGGAAGGGAGGGGCAAAAGGGTGAAAGAAAAAAAAAAGATGGTAGAATGGAGATGGATATCATTACCGCTCAATGCATGTATGAAGTCACGAATGGAGTGAATATACTTTGCATACAACCAAGATTTGTAAAAAAAAAGTGCTCTATATGTGTAATATGAAATGTAATGCATTCTGCTGTCATTTATAACATCTTAGAATAAAAAATAATTTAAAAAAAAATATCTACCAAAATCCTTCTTATTATCAGGCACCTCAGGTTCTTCTTTCTTCTCTTATACTTTCTTCTCAGCTGGGCCCAGCAGTTAATTATTTGTGAGAAGAGTCACTTCAGCATTTGCTGGCTGAAGCAGATCTTGCAGCCCATACTCTTTGTAAATAAGGACTTCCCATGCTGTCATGGCGTGGTTCTGTGGCAAATAAGCCATCGTTTAAATAAAAGTGTTCTAAATTTATACTCAGCTTCTTTATGAGGCTTTATATATCCTGGTGATTGTCACTCATCATAGGGCAGGGGTACGAGAGCAATGTACATACAAGAATCTCAAAGATTGACGGCCATCCATGGTGCTCGGTGAGTATGGGGGCTGGGGGCTTGGGTGTGTGATAGTGCTGGATGAATTGAGGGTCTCACACGAGTTCAGTCTTAGCTTCTTGGAAGTATAGGAAGACTAGGGCAGCAAACTGAGGATGAAGCCCTTTGCTCATTTTAATTGGATTATTTTTCTTACAATTGTTGGAAGAGTTTCTTATATAGGTTTGGATAGTTACGCTGCTTACCAGATGAATGGTTTGCAAATATTATTATTCTCCAATTTCCACTGGATCTGTCTGTTTTTGTCTGTTTATTATTCCGTTCTTTGTGCAAAAGCTTTTGCTGTTTGGATATAATTCAAATTATCTATTGTTGCTTTCGTTAACTGTAGTTTTGGGGTCCAATCCTATAAATAATCTTTGCCCACCAACCAATGTCATAGGAGCATTTCTCTTATTGTCCTTTGTTAATGTGGGGTTTCGGGTCTAACATTAATTCAGTAATTCATTGTGACATGAGTTTGTATAAGATATGAGACAATGTTCTAATTTCATTTTTCTGCTTTTTCTACTTTTCTCACATTCTATACTGAAGAGATTATCCTTTTTCGATTGTTAATTCTTGGAAACTTTGTTGAAAGTCATCTGATATTTAATATGTAGGATTGATTCCTTGGATTCGATTCTTGTTTCAAAGGTCTATGATGTCTTTTTTTATTGCTCAGTACCCTATTGGTTTTGATTACTCTTGCATTGCTAGCTAGAATTTCAAATTAGGTAGTGTGTTGACTCTGGCTTACATTCTTTTCTATTCAAGATTGCTTTTGGGTATTCAGGGCTCTTTTATGGTTTTCCATCGTTTATTTTAGGTTATTTTCTGTGATTTTTTGATATAAAATGTCTTTGGAATTTTGACAACTTTGTTATTTAAGCCTTCATACTAATACATGTTGATTTGCATTCAACCATTTCAGTATTCAGAGTTATTCTGGGGTTTTAGACTGTGTACTTACTTTTTCCATTTTCCCGTGAGTTTTTTACTTTTGATGTTTTCATGTTATATAATTTGTGTTGTTTTCCTTTTAGCTCAATAGATCACTTCATTTATCATTTTTCTTGTAAGACCATTTTGTGGTTTCATGTCATCCCTCAGCTTTTTATTTATCGAGGAATGTCTTTTTCTTTCCTTCACTTCTCAAAGACAGCTTAGTCAGGCACAGTATTCACTTGCTTGGGCGAGTATCTGAATAGATAAGTTTTTCCAAAAAAGACTTTCAGATGGTCCTATTTGGTATATAAAAAAGGAGCTCAATACATCAAATATTCTTCTGGGAAAGGCTCAAATCATTCACTATGAGATCTACATCTTTCATGTGTTAGTATAGTATTTTACAAAAAATAAAAAGATGATACGTATTAGCAACCATGTTACGTGTGGTGGGAATAATAATTGTACAGTTAGTAAGGAAAAACAGTCATGGAAAATATTCATGAAAAATAACAAAAAATTGACCCTTAAATATGGATCAAGCAATTCACTCTTGGCTTATATCCAAAGAAAATTGCCATCAGTATATTGAAGATACATCTGTACTCCCCAAAAGTCTTTGCAGAGCAACTCTCTACAGTAGTGAGAAAATGGAAATAAATGGAGTTTTCATCGAATTGATGAATGAAATAAAAATCTGGTAATATATTTGATTAAAATATGATCAAGCCATTTAAAATGAATGTTGTATTATTCATTTTGGCAATCATGGATGAAACTGGAAGATCAATTAAGTGAAATATGCTAGGCATAGAAAGAAAAGTGCCACATGTCTCATTCACATGTGAATCTAAATTCATTTGATTCCATACAGGTTGAGAGTAGAGTTGTGCTTAACCAGAGGTGGGAGAAAGTAGTGGGGCAGGATGAAGAGGAAGTGATCCAATGTGAGTACTAAAAATGCAGCTAATTTATCAGAGGTTTTGGTGTGCTATTTTACAAGAGGGTGATTATAGATAGTAATAATGTAGTTTACATTCCAAAATAAAAACTAGAAGAAAGGATTTTAAAAGTTTTCACCATAAAGGAAATGATAAATGTTTTATATGAACGAATAGGTTTAATCTGATTGAACATTATACAACAGTATAAGATTACAAACAATACATATTTCCCCCATTAATATGTTACAGTTTTATGTTTTGTGCATTGAAAATAAATATTTAATAAAGAATTATTGAGATTATAAATAATCTTAACTAAGAAAGTCATGTATTTCTACTCTGTTACTGAAAGAAATGAAATAACATCTAAAATAAATGGTGCAAAGTTGCATGTTCATGGATTTGACGATTTGAATTATGTTAGTGAGATGCCCTTTTTCTCTAAATTTAACTAGAGGATGGAAATCTTTTGGATCAAACATTTGATTTCTTGGAACATATTACACTGAAGGTCAAGAGCAGGCAAGACTAAGTTCATTGATTAAAATCAAAAGTGGTAGCTTATTGGGAGCATATTCCCTCTAATAGGACAAGGGGGAAACTTTCTGTGGGTGTTAAGAAGTGTTCTGTATTTTGTTTCACCGGACTCATTGCAGTGATGCATGAATTTATCCAAAACCAAACAAACCGAATAATTACCAATCTCTACTTGTTATTTGATGTAAAGCTATACTATAATAAATTGGCATTTGGATTAATATTGCTGCCCCAAATTTTGGTCTCATGAATTTTAAATACTTTGAGAATTATTATTCTGGGAAGTTTAAAAGCCTCACCTGCATTATATGGTGAAAGTTTTATAGATAGCAGTCAAGTCAATTTTTTTTTAAGACTAATCTTTTGGAAACTGGACACTAGCAGAAGTAAATTTGAGGAAAGAAGCTGTCACTGTTGAAACATTGTATGACAATTGCTATCCTCTCCTAGGGTTGCTCCTATCTTCCGTGAGGCCGACATGGTTAGAACTCATAATAATCTGGACAGGGGTCGTCCTTGACACAGTTATCGTTTGATCTCCATCACTGCTTCAGCAAGAGATATGGTTTTAGTATCTTTTTTCCCTTTCTTTTAATTATCTCTCTTAGCCTTTAAGCCTCGGGCAGAAGTACAGTTACACGTTGGGTATAACTAATTGAAATATTTTAAAATAACCAGGTTACAGTATTCATGAACCATCCACTATGGAATAGCAGAGGAAAAATCTTGCCTCTGTAATATATACATTTATTAAGATTAGGAAAAGATACTTATCTTCAGATTAAATTTCATTCAATGTCAGGAATTTTTTTTTATTTTCGCTTCATGTCATTTGGTCACAATGTTAGGTATACATGTTAATCACATAATTGTAAGTGGGAAGCTTGTGTATTCTAGATACTTTCATGGGGCTCTACACTATTATTCCATTATCACAATGATGTTGCAGTAAGAATCACTCCAAAAACTAGTGGCTTTTAAAAACAGAAATATCTATTCTCAGGGATTAGCTAGTTAGCTTGGACCTGTGCTTTGCTGATTTATACACATACTGGTTGGCAAGGGGATCTGCATAAGTCACAGAGCTCAAAGGGTTTGGATAAGGGGTGAGGGAAAACTTTAGAGACAATGATGCAATATATTACATGGGATCTTGATTTTGTAAAATTAACATAGAAACTATTGGAGATGTGCAAACATAAGAACATACCACCAATACCTGAATTACCTTGAAAACATATCAAATATAAACCAGGGCTTTGGGAATTTTATTGCTGGAATATGAATAAGTCTTACATGGCGTATAAGTTCTTCTGCTTGCTTCATTCTTTTGACTATAGATCTATTGATTCAATTTGGTATAACTGAGTTATAAACAAATTGAATATTTCTACCTATGAGCATGCGTATTCTCAATTTTATGTTGATATTCCTATTGCCTTTCATTTTTAATTATACAATTTATTGAAACTCAACTACTAGTTTGCTCTTTCTCTCGTTAAAGGTTAGAAATGTTTTGATTATTTACAGATATAATCTATTTCACTCTTTATATTTATTTCCAAACTGGTCACATAGGGTCTCTATTAGGAAATAAGCTGCCTTATTTGGGCTTCATTTTGTGATGCAGAGAATATGGAAACTCCGTATCACATATCCTGACAAGTAATCTAATTTTGATCTCAATGCCAAACATACATCCCCCGCCTCAAAATAACAAAAATGATAGCATAAGGTAATAATCAGTAAATCGCCCCAAAAGGTTTAAACAATACTGGCAAGTGTCAGTGGTAGATGCATATTTTGTTCTTATACTATGCTTAGCAACTTTAATCATTTAAAAATTACTCTTTATTAAAACATTTCTAAGCTAGACACAGTGATATTTACATCAGTGTTTATGTACACAAACTCCCATTCTTTCCTTAACTGATAAATTCTCCATCCTACCTACTTCCCATTTCTCTGTCAAGTCAGGTTAACATACTAAGGTTCAGATTAGAAATGGAATTTTGCATAGATATAAGCATAAATTGAAGATTACAAAGTCTCCTGCTTTCTATAGATTTCTTTTATAATCAATATAGAAAACTATTATAAACTTGGCCTGTTTCCACACGTTGTTGGTATACCTCAGGTCTAATCTCTTTATCTTGATGACTCTATCTAATGCTGGTGACTAAATCAGGGCATCTTCATGGGTCTGGCCTCCCTTTAGAAAAGTAGAAGGGCGTGGCCATGTTCTCCAGTTTTCCAGCTTGTATTTTTAACCAAATGAATGAATGAACATAACTGTAACTCTATGAGTTGACCATTTGAAAGTCTGAAGTCTTCATCATCTCATCCCAACGGTAGGAGAGTGGGTCCTGAATCATATCACAGGAGCAAGGGAGGAGAGGGAGAAGACAGTTAAGTTAGGTGATGTGGTTAATTTTGTTGTCATCCAATTTTCCAAATGAAACAGTAGAGGATTTTGATGTACTTCCTTATAAGGGACTAGTCCAGCATGGTGACTGTCACTACCCATCTCAGTTGGTACTCTCAAAGGGGCTGTTCTCTGGAAGTACTGACAATTAGGATATATATCAGGTCATTCAACTACCCAGAAGCATAGACCCACTTCAAGGAAGCAAGGGAATATCCCCATTATAGAGGACAGGAGCCTTTTAGAGCTATCCTCCTCGATAAACATCTTGGAAACTGTGGTTTCACAATGGATAATAATACAAAAGCCTAATTGAATTAAAGAATATCCCCAACAATCAGGATGTACATGTCGATATACTACCATTGGAAAGCAGTTGGTGACTCATAGGCACTATAATAAATTAATTTATTCGTGTGTGAAAAAAACCATCCTTGAGGACATAAAATGTCTTTTGGATATAGGGTAATTCATGGTGGTTTCTGTGACATCATAACATAGTTTTAATTCTGTCCCTCATACATATGGAAATTTCATTTTATTTTACTAATAGAGTTCCCAATGAAAAGTATAAAAATTTTCACACAGGTTGATGAGAACCAACTTAGAATTGGAAAACCCATAATGTCGCAAGGCAATTAACCAGTTTATTATTAACCTAGAGAGGATATATAATAAACATACAAAATGGACTCATCTTGTCTATTCTTCTCTTAGGTTTTAAGATTTTCCATTGAATTATGCTTTTGTCAAAAATAATATGTCAGTTCACATAACTAATATTCAGCTTTAGTGCTATAAGAGGCAGAGTAGAGTAGATGATAGCTAGAGTTGAAGAAATTCACTTTGATAAATGTGGATGTTGTTAGTAAATTTATTGGAATTGACAAATTTTCAATACTTTACAGGTCTTATCTGCTTTAATAAAATGTACATTGGAACAGGAATGCTGAGGAAAAATATTTTATACTTTTAAAAATTTCAGTTTCCATGCTTGTAAAGCTACTTGTATAAATAGAGATTCAATATATGTTTTGGATCTGTAGCATATGTTGTTTCAGTTGTGTATTTATATAGGTAAATACCATAATCAATCTAGTTTCTATTTATTAGATTCTCTCTTCAGAGTTTATGGGTTAATATTTACTAGCTATCCTCACACAAACTAAAATGTCTCATAGCATTTTGTTCAACTTTTGATTGTCTATGGTAGAGATGGGTTCATATCAACTTTGGATTGGCGCACACCTTGAACTCTGGACACTTTTCATTCTGGAAAATAGTGAGATAACCTAGATAATCATTAGAGGAACGCTGTCATCTTTATGACTATTCGTGCAAACACTTCTGTGTGCCATTTTCATAGTATCGTCATAGAAAACAGATAAAAAAATTATATAAGCACTGATGAAAACGAGATAAATGGGGGTATGAAAGGGGAATTTTACTTTTCATTTATTTCTTTCTGGATCTCTTCCTAAAACTTCAAATTCATATGCTTCTATTTCTGCCAGGTAGGCTCTTATTGACACATATCAGACTTAGACTGATTTATGTGGGGCGATTTCATGCAATGGAGGAAAGGTGCTGTATTCTAGTAAGATCGGGTTGTAATACAAGAATAAACATAAAAGAGGAAAAGGAAAATTCCTAGCTGAGATGGTAAGAGGGATTTGTTGACTTATATCCTAGATAAGCAAATACGTTATATAAAAGAAAACTTCCTTCTTATTCCTTCTTGGCAGTGTGTTTTCCTAGCTATGCTTATTTTGTCTGTAAATTAAAAATCCTTTCACCAAAATAAAACTTTTATATTACATTTTCCCTACAAATAAATTGAAATTTGTAATGTTCTAAGCTGTCAAGAAGTACATTGTGAGGGACAGTAACTTGCATATCTACAAAATGTTGCTGATACATTTTTAATAAATCAAATTTTAGTTTCTCATCCTTTTCTTTCTTATGCATTCTAAATATCCAGTGTTAGTCCAATTTATTTGCTTGTATAAATTATTGAATCCTTCTTAAAACAACTTATTAGTTCCTTTTAAGTTGTCAACTGTTTCATCAGTATTCTGTTGTATCTAACCAGCCACAAAAATCTTGGTAGTTTGTAATGATAAGCATTTATTTACTCATATCTCTTTAAGGTCGCGAGCACTAGGTTGTAGGGTGGTTAATATAACTAAGTTTGACTATTGTGTGTTGGCTGGTACAAACTCTGTTCTCATATGTCTTCCATTCCTCTCCGGAGATACAGCAGGTTTAACCAGACATGTTTTCTCATGGTAATGGGTAGAAGTGCAAAGAATGTAAGTCCATTCAGAAAGGATCATGGCACATTTTTGTTATCATTCCCGTGACCAATAAAGTAGTGGTTATATACCAAAAAAAAATCAAAGATATGAGGATATTCAACTTCCTTGTCTTTACTCAGATTACTGCAAAACCATCATGGGAAATGGCCTAGAATAATGGAGGGAAATAATTGGGGATAGTAATGTAATCTACTAGATCTTGTAAGTTATTGTAACATATCTTCTCCATTTCTCTTTTCACAGTGTAGTTTTACATTCAGATGCATAATACATATTTTCTTAAGATTATTAATTAAATGATACTGTGTTATTATTTGGAAATATCTTTTTTCCTTAACTACAACCTCTAATTTTGTTGAGGAACCCCAACTGGCAATGAAGGAAACAATGTCAGAGAAACTAATTGTAGAACTGAAACTGATCAGAATGTTCTATCTTTGTCTACTCTCTACTGTCTCTCTCGGTCTCTGTCTCTGTCTCTCTCTCTTTCTCTCCCACCACCTCTATCTTATATACACCACATATACCCACACAGAGAAGCTTTTTTTGATATTGTAATGCATAAAAATGTAACTTATAACAATTCACAAATAACTCTTTCGATTAGACATTTCTCAGTGTTTTTCTTGAATTTTGCAGTAACATAGATAAAATCCTATTTATTTGTACAAAAAAATCATAAAATGAGTTTTAGTTGTTGTAGAGAGATTGGTTTTTGGGAAAATTGCCTGAATAATTCAGAAACAGAGGGAAAGAAAGCCCCACACCACTCAGGCATATCTTTCTCAGAAATCTATGTATTGCAAAAAGATAGATAAAGTAAATGCCTATAAGGAAATCTACAATCCAGCTTTGCTATAGGTACCTGTGAGTCACTCTTTAACCTTCAACAGTGGTGACACTTCAATTTTCAGGAGCTCAGAATAAATCACCATAAGCCTCATAGCTATGAGTTTCATATTGTATGCTGCCTGC
Source organism: Tamias sibiricus (assembly GCA_025594165.1). Lineage (NCBI taxonomy): Eukaryota > Metazoa > Chordata > Mammalia > Rodentia > Sciuridae > Tamias > Tamias sibiricus. The sequence goes on from CM046665.1 coordinate 138,514,226, forward strand.
AACACTGTCAAATCTTTACGGCTCTCACCAGCCCAATCATAATGGAAGGAGAAGTTACTCATCAAATATATTTTCTCTCCTTCAGCCTTGTCCTTCAACCATTTGCCTTACTTTCTCAGTGCATCCCTCTGCCATTTTAGTTCCCTTTCTTTGCCTGGGTCCCACTTACATTTCTGGGTATATTGGAAAAAAAATTAATCAAATACCTCTTCTTATTGTTCTCTAATCTATTCATTCTGGTATATTATTCCTTAGTGTAATCAATCCCCATTATCCATACATCATATTATATTATAACTCCAATTCTTTCCATGATTTCGAATTTTCTTGCTTTATTCTGGATCCTTTGGCCTTACTCAATTTCTGAACACTCCTATGCCCTTCCTAACTACATTTTAAAGTAACCCAAATATCCCTGTTTTTCTAGACATTCCAGATTTTAGCAATGAAAATCCCAAGTCAGTTACAGGAAACACTGGCATGATTGGTTATCCGTATCTCAACACACCATTCACCCCAATTTATTTAATGCCATGGTGTTGTTAAGGATACTGTAAGATACAGAAGTAAAATAAAAAGGCTTCAATTCTACAATAAGGAGACAGCTCTTAAACAAAATAAAAATCTATATATATGTCAGTAACATTTACTATTATGAATAAAACAAAGCATGGAAGAGAAATGGTGGATGGGTTGTAATATTTGTTAGGGGGATGAAAGTTCATTCTGATAAGGCAGTACATGTACAATCTTATTAAGAGATAACTTGCATTTCTCCTCTCTGTGATCTGAAATAGCCAATTCATTTATTCACCCTTACAAGTTTTAATTTAACCACTAGTATTTCACTAGACATGTTTTTTTTTTTTTTTACAAATTTGTGACAAAAGAGCTTGCATGAACTCAGATAGTTCATCTATCATGGTTCTTCATAATTTTTTTAGCAGGTTGTGTTTGTTACTGTTCATGATTCTTAAAGTTAGAGGCAAGGAAAGATTTGAACCAACATTCACATAATACATTTATTAATTTTATGATTGTGATTTGTGCTAAGATAAAACAAATCGGGGTTCTATGGGTTTTTATCAGCAGGATCTTAATTTGATTCAGGTTTTAAGGAACCTTTCAGTCCCCAATAATCTCATGTAGTTTTGCCAGTGAAGGAACGGTTTGGGAGGAAAAAACATTCTTGCAGAGGGAGTTGCATATGACAAAGCTCTCGAAGGAAATAAAAGCTTATTCTGGCACGCGCATGCACACACACTCACAGAGGTAGAGGGAGAGTGAGGAGGGAGAGTTCATCTCTCTGTATTAATGGTTAAGTGATAGGAGTGGTGGGTAATAAGTGTTGAGGAGAGGGATGGAGGCTAGTTCAGGGAATTCTTTATATTCACAGAGAATATTTGATCTTCATCATATTTTTAGGTAATTACTGAAATGATTTAAAAACATACCCATGCCTGGTTGCCTCCACAGAGATCTTTTTTTGGGGTTCAAGATTGGGCAATTTTTTGTGTTTCTTATAGCTGTTTCCAACACACAAAGAAAGGACCTTACTCCACTTTTTAAATACTTAATCATATTTTCCCCAGGTTCAAGTGCTGTATTTTCTTTGAGATTTTTTCCTCCTTCTCTGATGAAGATAGCCTCCCAATTTCTCTTTTGCTCTTTCTTGTTTTGTTTAGCGTACTGCATTAAAGAGATCAGAAACTAACATTTAATTAGCTTTCCTGATGACTTCGAACGTGGCTTTCTAACCTACCAATTGCATTGTTCCTTTTTGCTTATTTTCATCCTCCTTCCTGCCCTCAGAAAACTAAGTACACAGAACTTGACTATGTAGTTATGACGCATGGGTTTATGAAATGGAATTGACTACCACTTTAAGGGAAACAAAACCACAAGACCAGTTACAGCATCTCTAAATCTTGGATTTGCATTCATGAGGGTGAATAAGATTACATGCAGTCACATTATTTGGCTGTCTTGAGATAAGCACAGGCAAAAGTAATCGTCATTTTGATTTAGTGTTCTAAGATGGTTGAAAAAAAGATGGTGTTCTGTGGGCTCTAAATTTGATCTTCCTTTATGGTTTTTATTTTCCTTATAACTTTTTAATTGTGATGTACATAATCACACTGATCTCTTCTTTATTTGTAGTTTTCTGGTGACACCACATATCTAATTAGTGTTTCATTTACTTTGATGGGGTTCTTGTCTTTATTTTTAGTTTGGTACTCTGATCGTGTTAAAAGCAGAAGAATCAATTTTATTTTTAATCAATAATTTCTTCCTTTGATAGTGAGTTATTGCAAAAAAGGAATAGATAAAACCTGAACTATCCATGGTAATTTTCGGTCTGCTTTGTGGAGATAGGTCCAAACATCACGCTGGTTATTAATCTTGCTTTCTTGATGGACCTTTCAAGTTCTTGTTCTTGCTTCCTGGAGTTGAAAAAAAAAAACAATACAAAATCATTTAAATTGAAAACTCAATAAATGTTTTACTTCAAAATCCATGAATGAAAATTAAACTATATTGATTAACTCAATGCTCCGGCAGAATATTTCCATTCTGGAAATTCTGTATTGATTTGACTTACCTTTGATGGGAGGTAGCACTTAGACTATAATAGATTTGAGGGTAGATTTTATTTCATAACCAAAAGACTAGAGATAGGGCAGCTTCTAAGGTCTAGTTAATTCAGGGGTCTTATTGGCCCATTTATAGTCTCCAGGGAGTTTTTAGGTGTTTTGTGCTATCCCCTCCTGTTTCAGAGTTCTTCTGGCTTATTTCCCCTCATATAGTAAGATGGCTGCCACAGATCCATGTATCACATACTAAAATCTAGCACTATTCAAAGAAACCATTCCTTGACTTCTTTGGGCCTGTCCTTTAAAAAAACAGCAGGAAACACTTCCCAAAGTTCAATCCTCCTTCTGCACTCAGAAGACTTCAATCTCCATTTCAATGAACTGCCACTTATGCACATAGCAGGTGATCATGAAATAGTTGAATTGATTAAAATAATAAAAAATCTGATTTACTCATAACAACCTTGAGTTTATTATAGAAAAACATTATACTGGGTTATTCATTCCTTTGTCATTATCACACTGAATTCTTTTACATGTGTTATCTAAATCCTTATGAGTAGGAAAATTTTTGTAGTATTTCATAATTACTTTATTGTTGTTATGAGAAAGGCACTGAAAATTAGTAGTATAAATACCAACTTTGTACCCATTAAGGATGGATACTTCACAAGAAAAAAAGAAAGAAACACAAAAAAGTTAGCGAGGATGGGGGAAAAAAAAAATGGAAATTTTGTGTACTGTTTAAGTAGGAATGTAATCTCTGTGATTTTAGTATGGAGAAACTTTATGGCCATTCCTCCAAAAACTAAAAATAGGAACTACCATTCATGTAGCAATTTCCATAGATGGGCTATACACCTAAAAAGAATTGATAGCAGAGTCTCAAAGAGTTTTTTGCACACCTATGTTCATAGCACCTTATTTCATAAGTCAAAAGGTAGAAGCTTTCCAAGTGTCTATGGATGGATGAATAAACAAAAAATGTGGTATATGCCATAAAGTAAAAGAAAATTCAAACCACATGCTAACTAACATGGATGATCCTTGAGGGCTATGTGCTAAGTGAATAAAAGTAAATACTATTTGTTCTACATGTATGAAGTTTCAATAAAGTGGTGAAATTCGTAGTGTCAGAATGTAGCAACGGTGGCTTCAGGCACCGGGAGGAGGAGACGAATGATGAGAATATCTTTATGAGTAAATAAAGTTTTAGTTTTGAAAGTTAAAAAAATTCTGCGATACTGGTTGCAACAACAACATGGAATCTAACCTAATACTACTGAAATGTACATTTTCGAGTGCTAGATGTAAATTTTAAGTATTATGTGTGGTTACTGAAGTTAAATGAAAAACTTTGTGTGGATCTTCTTATTAGAAATAAGTCAGCCTTTCTTGAAAAACTTGAGTCTGCTGATGAGGAAAAAATAAAATAATGAAGTGCATCCCACTATTTCCTTTCAGATAGCACAAAAGAAAGTGAAGTTTTTAGATCTAAATTTAGCCTGAATGTGTACTAGAATGTATTGTCTTATAACTATGATAATAAGCCTTCAACAAATCAGACAGTGATGCTCTAAGGCCCCAATCAATTATTGTTTCTTCTGACACCCATCTGGATGAATTATTTTCTTTTCAGAATTTCTGGTATGCACGCTAGATAATTCCACATCATTATACATGTATCTGCCTCTGGAGTTTAATGTAAGGATTATTTTTTTAGATAACTTTGTTCCTTGCTTTCATAGGAATTATAATCAGAATAAAGCATGGCAGGTATATAGTTAACAAATTCATTGAATACAAAGCATTTATTAAGCACTTATATGTCCATGGATCAGGAGAGATCGCATTTTTTATATTTATTATTTGTTTTAGTTGTACACAATATATTTATTCATTTACGTGGCAAGTTTTGGGGGCTGAGGATCGAAACCGGTGGCCGCGCAAGTGCTAGGCAGAGCGCTCTTCGCCTTCTGCTGAACCACATATCGCAGCCAGAGCAGATGCATTTTTAATGTTGCCTTATTTGTAGCAGTCAAACTTTACACAGAAATATAATATGATATTAGTCACTTATTGTATTATTGATCAATTATGTTATTTTCTTCAAAATATGTCTGATATTTGTTATAAGGACAATGTGATAATTTAGCTTATGAAGAAAAAATTCCTTTATTTAATATCATGAATTATAAAGGTAATGATGTTAGTCCAAAAAATTTTTTAGTGTCTTTGAATATATATCATACTATGTTAGTGCTTGATTCTTTTTTTTTATGTTTATGTGTACTGAGAATTGAACCTAGATAATGCTCTATTCTACTTAGCTAAGCTATACCTGCCAGTCCCCTTTTCTGTTTTTATTAATTGTCGCTGCCTGAAGCGGAAGTCGCTTGGAGCAGCGAACGCCACAGGAAAATTCGGAGGCAGGATGAAAATGAAAAAAGGTCTTTTATTTCTTCTCCTCTCTCCAGCTCCAGCAATCACTCCAAATGCTCTAACTCCAACCACCACTTCTTCTTCCCCACACACACACTAACGAACCTCACCCAGTTATATACATATAGCTTTAACAAGGACACGTGCTTACAGCTCGAGCTTACAGGTGCGTCACGCAGTGTTCACGGGCATACAAAGATTCTTTGAATAATGTATTAATATCAGGTGGAAACTAGAACATCTTTTATGGCTCTCAGCTAACCGCAATCTTTAGCTATCTCCTTGATTATAGGCTCCTTCATTTCCCCCTTTTAGTTTTAAAAGAGGGGATGTTCTAGGACGTCCATGTGCAACCGACATTCTTACCCGTCATGGGAGTCTAGGCTGTCCTGACTCCTGGCTTAGGTTGACATGCCGGCCACATTAGACTGTCCCGTGCGACTGTGCCGTGTCTTAGGTTGTCCCCCTCTGGGGATCTTACCCGTCATAGGCTAACCAGCCATCCAATAGAGCCCTTCAGGATCGACTGTGTGTTGACTAACAGCCGTCCAATTTTTAGGAGATGCTGCGGCTTTAAGGCGGTAAGCCTACTGCTGACGAGCCAAGTTTCCATAGCGTATCAAGTTCTTTAAGCGAATCAGCTGCCCTTAGTTTCATCAAGTAACGCACTGAGTTCTCTTAGACAAATACCCGCAAGGCATTGTCCCGCAATGTCCCAAAATAATGGAAAATCAAAATGTCCATAAGTTATAACACATAGATTCAGGAGGCCCCCCTGCATGCAGAGCAGAGGCCACACTGCTGGTGAGGTTGTTGATGCTTGAGCAGCAGGGATGCTTGCAGCGACCGCGGTCCCTGCAGTTGTAGCAGCAGCCGTCTTTTTTATGTCCAGACATTTCCACCGGCAAATCTTCAGGGCCCGCTACCTAAAAAACTCAAGCATCCATTATTAAGGGAAAGGCAGTGCTATTCCAGCACTGAGATCAAAAGGTGAGCTGTCAAACTAAAAAAAAAAGAACTATTAGAGTAGAAAATAAAAGTTGATCTCTGCTCACACACATTGCTGCTCAAGCTCCCACAAACATAAGCTGGCAAAATATCACATTCAGAAATAATCAAAGAGAAAACTGAGGGTGTTTACTGCATTAAAGATAAAGAAAAGCTAAAGGCATTTTGGAAAAATAATTTGTTAGCTGGAATCCTCGAGTCTCTATATACACAGCAATCCTATACCTGTTGAAATAATTCAAATTAATCAGCTACTAAACAAATGAAGTCAATAACAAATAAATGATCCTCTGTCGGAACACCAAAATATCAGGTTATACAACATTAAACATATTCACAGCTGAAGAGAAGTCCCGGAGACAACTATAAATCAAAATTGATTATCATTATAATTGATTATCTAAAAAATATTCTGAACTTATATAAATATCTATTTATCTATCTATCTATTGATTATCAAATTAGAATATTCTAAGCTTAAATGAATTAACGTTATTTGTTATTTGGATCTATATCTATCTACCTTTTTTTTTTTTTTTTTTTTTTTTTTAAGCGCTTAATTATTTGTGACGTCACACTAGACAGACGCACATATAAACATATTTGTGACATCACATTAACATGAAATTTAGACAAATGCACAGACATAAAGACATATATAAAAGAGAAAAAAAAATTACAATTGTGTATACACTGAAGAGAGATCTTCTTGTCCCGGCCGGGAAGAATGAAATTTAAGTTGTAAATTTAATGGAGAACTCTTTTAAGGGAATCACTCCATACCTTCATTTTGGTCCTCTTGACCTTGCACTTGTTTATTCAATCTAGACTCCTCAATAACTTCGTCTTGATCCCTTTGACTTTGTACCTGCTTTATCAATCTAGATGGTATCCATATTGGAGAGGATTCGTGCTTTGGAAAAACACAAACAGATCCTCTCCCCCAAATTAATACTGGGTCTGGACCCTTCCATGTACCTGAGAGAACATCCTTCCAGTAAACCAAAGGTTTATGTTGTTGGTGTGGGTTCCAGTGTCTATCTCCAGCCGAATGTCCATTAGAATCTAAAGTTAAGAAATTTAGGGTAAACAGGGCAACTGCCAATCTGTCCTTAGGATTTTTCCAGTTTCCATCTTTTTGCTTTAGTAACATATTTTTAAGTGTCCGATTTGCTCTTTCAATTATTCCTTGTCCCTGAGGATTATAAGCGATACCTGTTTTGTGGATAATATTGAACTTTGTACAAAATTGTTTGAAGGATGTGGATGTATATGCAGGGCCATTATCTGTTTTAAGCATTTTGGGGATGCCCAATGCAGCAAAAGCTTGCAGACAATGAGATATAGTATCTTTAACTTTTTCTCCGGAATGTAAAGAAGCAAAAATCATGCCTGAGCATGTATCTATGGTGACATGAATAAATCGTAATTTTCCAAAACTTGGCTCATGTGTGACATCCATCTGCCACAAATGATTGGGCATCAAACCTCGTGGGTTAACCCCATAATGTGGATTGGGCAAGAGTGTTACACAAGATGGACATTCTTTTACAATTCTACGAGCTTGTTCTTTTGTGATTTTAAATTTTTGTCTTAAGGTAGTGCTGTTAACGTGGAACTGGGAATGAAATAAAGTAGCTTGTTGTACTGTAGTAAATATAAATATTGTTTTAGTGAGGGCGTCAGCTTTTTGATTACCTTCATGGAGGAGGACCAGGCAGATTAGTGTGAGCTCTTATGTGACCTATAAATAAAGGTTCTTTTCGTTGCCATAGGAGATTTTGGATTTGAGAAAACAATTTAAAAGCTGGAGTATGTGGGTGCTATTGGACCTGCTAGCTCCAATTTTGGGACAGCATGTACAATATAATGGCTGTCTGAAAAAATATTCATAGGCTGTTCTTTAAAATTTTCCAGAGCTATTATTATAGCTTCGAGTTCCACTAATTGAGCTGATTTTTGATTAGTGATATGAATCATTTTTTCATTTTGAGTGACTACTGCAGCAGTACCGTTAGAGGATCCATCTGTAAATACATTAAATGCTTTAGGAATGGGTTGATTTTTTATTACCTGTGGGAATATGATAGGATGATTGATACAAAAGGACAGTATAGGAGATTTAGGAATATGATTGTCAAAAATTTGCAGAAGTAGAGCATCTAGCTATAGCCCAATCATTATCATTGAAGCACAAATATTCAACCTGTGACGATGAATAAGGAGTAATAATAGTAGCGGGATGAATTCCAAATATTTTAGTAGAGGTTTTAAGTCCTTGAAGAATAAGTTTAGCCACCATGGAGGTATAAGACTCAATTGTACTTTTAGGAGAGACAGGCAAATGTATCCATAATATAGGTCCCTGTTGCCAAAATACTCCTGTTGGAGTATATTGTGAAGGAATAATAATCAATATTAGTGGTTGTGCAAAAAAAATCAAATCTATCGCATTGGGATCTTTCAATGGCCTGTTCTACTAATTTTAGAGCTCTCCTGGCCTCAGGAGTTAATGTTCGAGGTGAGGATGGGTCAGGGTTCCCACGAAGGATGTCAAATAAGGGTTTTAATTGTCCAGTAGTGAGGCTTAGTGTAGGGCGAAGCCAATTAATGTCACCCAGTAATTTTTGGAAATCATTGAGGGTGGTCAAATGTTCTTTACTTATTAGAATTTTTTGGGGGTTTAACAAAAGTATCCATGATTTTAAAGCCTAAATATAGTATAGGTGATCTGCTTTGAACTTTTTCTTCTGCTATATATAAATCCATATTTTTTTAGATTTTTTGTTATTTCACTAAATATATTAAATAAGATTTGTTGATTAGGGTGAGCTAATAAAACATCGTCCATGTAGTGTAGACACATAAGGTCTTGATATTTGTTTTTAATGGGCTGTATAGCTCTGTCCACATATAGTTGGCACAGTGTAGGGCTATTTGCCATTCCCTGCGGCAATACTTTCCATTGATATCTTTTATCAGGGCCATTATTATTAATAGAAGGAATTGAAAAAAGCAAACCTGGGGGCATCCAGAGGATGTAGGGGAATGGAAAAGAAACAGTCCTTTATATCAAGGGGTTATAAGGTAATAGTTTTTTGGATATAGCTACAGGGATTTAGAAGTCCAGGTGTTGAGTAGGGGGCCATAATTTGCATTGTTTTGTTAATTTGTCTTAGATCTTGTAATAGTCTCCATTTTCCTGATTTTTTCTTAATTACAAATTATGGGAGGAATTCCAGGGAGAGGTGGGAAGGCTCTATGTGTCCTGCTTCTAATTGTTCTTTAAATTAATTGATGGGCCGCTTGCACATTTTTCTTTGGGATAGGGGCCACTGAGGGACCCCAAATGGGGCTTATGTAGAGAGAGCCATGGTATTTTTTAAAATTGTTTTCTCAGTGGCCCCTAGAAAAAAAAAATGGTCCTTTGCCTTTTTTATTATGATTAGGATTTTTATTCTTAACTCCTGCAGCGCTTGCGTCGCTAGGTGGTACGGCCCATTTGATGTATAAGTTATCTCTTCCCCAATAGGGGTAACTGGCAAGCTTGGTTTAATACCATAGGGTTTGAATGTTCCTGTATGGGCCTTCATTGGTTCTTGCCAATTTTAATGATTACAGCACTTTAGAGTGGTGGTTGGCGAGCTGAGGGTATTACTGTATCCCCAAGGCCTTCTTAAAGCTGGTTGTGGCTTTCCTGTGAGAGGCCTGTGCTTAGGCCATTGTTGTAGATTTGATGATGGAATGAGTCTCAGCTCCCTGGATCCAATCAGCCCCCTCCATCTCTATTTACCTTGAATTTTTAATTTGACCACATAGGCTCTCGTGATCAGGTCCTGGGGGGGGGAACACCCAGGAAAGCATAGGTCCTGTTGTTTGTCGCCGGAAATAAGGATTGCAGCCTGGAACGGCAGCGCCGCGGGAAGGAGTCAGGCGACAGGATGGAGACGAAAATATTCTTTTAATCTTACATAGAACTACATTATATCTACACAATAGCGATAACCCCTGTCTTTTTCTCCTCTGGTCTCTTCCCATGCGCCCGAGCAAGCAATGGCGCTCGCTCGATCTGCTGGAGTCACCGTTCAAAATCTCTCGAGAGCCTCGACCAAGTCCCGCGAGATCCCGTTCAGACCATACGGGAAGCGGAAATGCCCAAAAATGTCTATGGCCCAATAGTCAACCGCAATATTAGCTATCTCCCAAACAGGGCTCCTGCATTTCCCCCTTTTGTTTTAAAAGAGGGGATGCTCTAGGACGTCTATGTGCAACCAACATTCTTACCCGTCATCGGATAATCAAGGCTGTGCCCTTGACTCCTGTCTTAGGTTGATTATGTCGGCCACATGAGACTATCCCGTGCGACTGTGCCTGTCTTAGGTTGTCCCCCTCTGGGGATCTTACCCGTCATTGGCTAACCAGCCATCCAATGGAGCCCTTTAGGATCGACTGTGTAAGATGACTAACAGCCGTCCAATTGTGGGGAGATGCTGCGGCTTTAAGGCAACAAGCCTTTGGGTGACGAGCCAAATTGCATGGCATACCAAATTCTTTAAACAAATCAGCTGCCCTAAGTTCTATCAAGTAACACACTGAGTTTCTCTAAACAAATACCCCCAAGGTACTGTCCCATGAAGTCCCAAACAATGAAAGATCAAAATGTCCACTTGTTATAACACGTAGATCTAGGAGGCCCCATGCATGCAGAGCAGAGGCCACACTGCTGGTGAGGTTGTTTGACATTTGAGCAGCAGGGATGCTTGCAGCGACCCGCGATCCCTGCATCTGTAGCAGCAGCCGTCTTTTTTTTATGTCTAGACAATGCCACCGGCAAATCTTCAGGGCCCGCTCCCTAGAGACTCAAGCATCAATTATTAAAGGAAAGGTAGTGCTATTCCAGCACTGAGTCAAGAGGCGAGTTTTCAAACTAAAAAATAGAATTATTAGATTAGAAAATTAAAGTTGATTTCTGCTCACACACATTGCAGCCTGAGCTCCCACAAACATAAGCTGGCAAAAAACATCATATTTAGAACAAAACAAAGAAAGACTGAGGGTATTTACTGTATTAAAGATAGATTAAAGAAAAACTAAAAGCACTTTGGAGAAATAATTTGTTAGCTGGAACTCTCGAGTTTCTGCATACACAGCAGTCCTTTACCTGTTGAAATGATTGAAATTAATCATTTATTAAACAAATGAAGTTAATAACAAATAAGCAACCTTATGTCAAAAAACACCAAAATATCAGGTTATACAGCCCTAGTCATATTTTTTCTCTAAAGAGAAATCCTTGGGACACCTATAAAACAAAATTGAAGGTACCTTCACTTATTAAAATTATTTACTCAATTTGAATACTCTCAAATTTAAATGAATTAGAGTTATTTGGATCCATATATATATATATATATATATATATATATATATATATATATTTATATTCACAAGCGCTTTGTTTATTTTTGATGTCACACTGGACAGACAGACGCACATACAAACATATATTTGTGACGTCACATTAACATGAAATTTAGACAAATACACAGACATAAACACATCTATATAAAAAAAAAAAAATACAATTGTGTGCACACTAAAGAGAGATCTCTTCGTCCCAGCTGGGAGGAATGACACTTAAGTTGTGATGTATTTAGAAGGACTCTTTAAAGGGAATCATTCCATATCTTCATCATGGTCCTCTTGATTTTGTACCTTTTTTTATTAATCTTGATTCCTCAACAACTTCATCTTGATCCTTTTGATTTGGTACTTGCTTTATTAATCTAGATGGTATCCATATTGGAGAGGATTCATGCTTTGGAAAAACACAAACAGATCCTCTCCCCCAAATTAACACTGGATCTGGACCCTTCCATGTACCTGAAAGAACATCCTTCCAGTAAACCAAAGGTTTATATTGTTGATGTGGGTTCCAATGTCTGTCTCCAGCAGAATAACCATCAGAGTCTAAAGTTAAAAAATTTAAGGTAAACAGGGCAACTGCCAATCTGTCCTTAGGATTTTTCCAGTTTCCTTCTTTCTGTTTTAACAACATAACTTTTAGTGTGCGGTTTTGCTCTTTCAATAATGCCCTGACCCTGAGGATTGTATGGGATGCCTGTTTTATGGGATATGTTGAATTTTGCGCAAAACTCTTTGAAAGATGAGGACGTATATGCGGGGCCATTATCTGTTTTAAGCATTTTGGGGATGCCCAATGCAGCAAAAGCTTGTAAACAATGAGATGTGACATCTTTAACTTTTTCTCCAGAATGTAAGGAAGCAAAAATCATGCCTGAGCATGTATCTATGGTTACATGAATAAATCGCAATTTTCCAAAACTTGGCTCATGAGTAACATCCATCTGCCACAAATGATTGGGCATTAATCCTCTAGGGTTAACACCAAAATGAGGATTGGGCAAATGTGTCATACAAGATTTACAATCTTTTACAATTGTTCTGGCTTGCTCCTTTGTGATTTTAAACCTACGTTGCAAGGTGGTGCTGTTGACGTGAAACTGGGAATGAAATAAAGTAGCTTGTTGTAGTGCTGAAAGTATAAATATAGTTTTTGTAAGTTCATCAGCCTTTTGATTACTTTCATGGTGGGGGCCAGGCAAAATTAGTATGTGCTCTAATATGGCCTATGAATAGAGGTTCTTTTCTTGCCCACAAAAGTTTTTGTATTTGATAAAACAATTTAAAGGCTGGAGTATGAGGTGCTATTGGTCCTGCTAACTCTAAATTTTGGGACGGCTTGTACAATATAGTGGCTATCTGAAAAAATGTTTATGGGCTGGTCTCTAAAAATGTTCCAGAGCTCTTACCACAGCTTCCAATTCCACAAGTTGAGCTGATTTGTGTGCAGTTATGTAAGTCATACTTTCCTTTTGTAGTGACTACTGCAGCAGTACCATTTGAGGACCCATCTGTAAATACATTAAATGCCTTAGGAATAGGTTGATTTTTTATTACCTGTGGAAATATAATAGGATGATTAATACAAAAAGATAATATAGGAGACTTAGGAAGGTGATTATCAAAATTTGCAGAGGTAGAGCATCTAGCTATAAAAAAAAAAACCAGTCATTATCGTTGAAGCATAAATATTCAATCTGTGACGATGAATAGGGAGTAATAATAGTAGCAGGGTGAATGCCAAATATTTTAGTAGAAGTTTTAAGTCCTTGAAGAATAAGTTTAGCCACCATGGAGGTATAAGACTCAATTATGCTTTTAGGAGAGACAGGCAAATGTATCCATAATAAAGGCCCTTGTTGCCAAAATACTCCTGTGGGTGTATATTGTGAAGAAATAATAATCAATATCAGCGGTTGAGTTAAATCAAATCTGTCACAATGAGCTCCTTCGATGGCTTTTTCTACTACCTTTAAAGCTTTCCTAGCATCAGGAGTCAATGTTCGCGGTGAGGATGGATCAGGGTCTCCGCGAAGGATGTCAAATAAAGGTTTTAGTTGGCCAGTAGTGAGGTTTAGTGTGTAGGGCGAAGCCAATTAATGTCTCCCAGTAGTTTTTTTGGAAATCATTGAGGGTGGTTAAATGTTCTTTATTTATTAAAATTTTTTGGGGTCTAACAAAAGTATCCATGATTTTAAATCCTAAATATAATATGGGAGATCTGGTTTGAACTTTTTCTTCTGCTATATATAATCCGTATTTTTTTAAATTTTCTACCACATCACTGAATATATTAAATAAGATTTTTTGATTAGGGTGGGCCAGTAAAATATCATCCATGTAATGTAGACACATGAGGTTTGGATATTTATTTTTAATGGATTGGATGGCCTTGTCCACATATATTGGCATATGGTGGGGCTATTAGCCATTCCCTGCGGCAAAACCTTCCATTGATATCTCTGATCAGGGCCATTATTGTTAATAGAAGGAACTGAAAAGGCAAACCTGGGGGCATCCAGAGGATGTAGGGGAATAGAAAAGAAGCAATCCTTTATATCAAGACTAATAACATGGAAATTTTTTGGAATAGCTATAGGATTCGGAAGTCCAGGTTGAGTAGGGCCCATGACTTGCATGGTTTTATTAATTTGTCTAAGATCATGTAATAATCGCCATTTTCCTGATTTTTTCTTTGGTCACAAATATGGGGGAATTCCAGGGAGAGGTGGAAGGTTCTATATGTCCTGCTTCTAATTGTTCCTGAAACTAGTAGGTGGGCCGCTTGTAATTTCTCTTTAGATAGGGGCCACTGAGGGACCCACACTGGCTTATCAGAAAGCCATGGTATTTTCAAATTATTTTCTCAGTGGCCCGAAGAAAAATGTCTTTTTCCTATATGATAATGATTTCTTTTAGGGTTAAGCTTACCCTGTACTTTTTGATGATTTCTTATAGGGTTAAGATTACTCTGTAGATTTTTACATTTAACACCTGCAGGTTTGGTTGCAAGGTGTACTCCCATTTGTTGTAAAATATCTCTTCCACATAAAGTAACCGGTAGATTAGGTAAAACATAAGGCTGAAACGTGCCTTTATGTCCTTCATCATCCTCCCATTTTAAAATTACCGCACTTTTTTTCTGGGAGGTTATTATATCCCAAGCCTCTTAAACTGGTTGAAAGCTTTTTGCAGAGGCCAGTGTTTGGGCCATTGATGTAAATTAATGATGGAAGAATCAGCTCCAGTATCTATAAGACCCTCCAATTTCTATTCCTTGGATTCTTATTTTACACATAGGCCTCCTTGTACAGTCCCGAACCCAGCAAACCATGGCTTTCGAATCAGTGGAACAAAATCCTCTATTGTTCCTATTTAGAGGCATATTCATTTTAAATGACTTATGTAAATTTGGAAGGAGGAGCAACTGAGCAATTCTATCTCCCTGATTAATAGAACTTATACTTTGGGGTGAGCTAAGCATTATTTTTATTTCCCCTTTATAGTCTGAGTTTATTACGCCTGGGGTCACTTGCAAACCTAATAAGCTCTCAGGACTTCGCCCGATAATAAGTCCTACAGTCCCTGAGGGAAGAGGTCCCCTGACTACTGTGGGAATCAGTTGAACCCCCATTTCAGGTGTTAACACTATTCGGGCGGTGGAACAGAGGTCTAATCCTGCATTTCCTCCTGTTCCTCTGGCGAGGGAGTGGATGGATAATAGGGATTGTGTCGGGGAAGCATCTGAGTGGATGCTTGAGGATACTCCTCCTCCAATGCCTCGTACATTTGTGGGCCCCGGGGCATTGGGCCCTTGCCCCGTTTTTTGAATTCCTGAATAAAGGATTTCCATGGATGTCAAATTTTGAATAGCATTTATTGGCCCAATGATTTCCTTTCTTACACCTGGGGCAGCAACCTGGAGTACGGTATGAATTTGGTCTTATTTCTCTTTTAGGATTTTGCCTAGAATAGCCTGATTGATTATGATAATTTTGCCTAGAATATCCTGATTGATTATAATGTCTATGTTGAGCTCTTGTAAAATTTTGAGGGGCAGCATCTCTCACAGCTGCTGCAATCATATTCCCTGTGACAAAGGCATCATTTATATCTTTACATAATTGTATATATATGGAAAGATCCTTTTTATTTTTCCATGGCCTGATGGCTTCCTGGCAATACTTATTAGCATTTTTCGTACGCTAATTGGACAACTAATGGCATAACTTGATCAATGTCTCCAAAAACTCTACCTGCAGTTCTCAAAAGTCGATCAGCAAATTCAGCATATGGTTCATTAGGTCCTTGAATTACTTTGGACAAGCTACCTTGTAGATCCCCAGGTCCTTGTACAGTTTTCCATGCCTTTAAGGCAGCTGCGTTTATCTGAGCATATACTCCTGGGGCTATAATATTTTTGATCCTGTACGTCTGCAAATTGCCCTTCTCCTGTGAGCATTTCTATATTATGGTCTCCAAACCCCGCATCTGCATTTCTTTTAGCTGTTTCTATACAAAGTTCTTGAAATTGCGATCGCCAAACCAAGTATTGTCCCCCACTTAATGTTGCTTTACATAGACGTTTCCAGTCTGCAGGGGTTAAGCTAAAGGTGTTAAGGGACTCCAGTATACTCAACGTGAAAGGAGCTTGGGGTCCATAAGTCATTACTGCCTCTTTGAGATTTTTTTATTGTTTTGAAATCTACTGGCTGGTGGTCCCTCCGTCCATTTCCATATTCAAATACTGGCAGTTCCCAACGTATCTGTGAGTTACCCTCGAGAGCACATAAGCGCTCAGAAAGACTTTTTATTTCTGTTTCTAGGGTATGCAAATGCCTAGTGATACCCTTCATATTTTCTGTAATCGATTTCACCCATGGGGGAGTAGAGGACACAAGTTCCTCCACTTGATGATCCCTTATCTTGGTCTTCCTTAATTTCCTTTTGTTCATTTTCTCAAAATCACCTTTAGTTAATTCCTCCTCACTACTACTACTCTCATTGGTCCTAACTGACTCAGTAACATCCTGAGTCCCAGGTTCAATTGAGACCATGTATCCTTGAAGTTTCTCTAATAAATCTTGAATAGCTTTAGCAGCTCGGATCTTTGTCATTTTGGGGACGCTTCTAATACTCTCCTTACTGGTCTTAGTTGACTCAGCGGAATCTACGCTTTCATGATCGCCTTCACTGTTTTCTAAATCCTCCTCAGCTAACGACAGACTCATCTATATCAAAGAATTCATCAAGAGCTCGTACACTTGGGTCTTAGATATTTTCGAACCCATTTTAACCGCTCTGACTAGAGACTCCTGCGAGGTTACTCAGTTCTTACCTGCCGTGCTGAATTCCCCGTACGGGCCACCAACTGTTGTCGCCGGAAAAGGATTGCAGCCTGGAACGGCAGCGCCGCGGGAAGGAGTCCGGAGACAGGATGGAGACGAAAAAATATTCTTTAATCTTACAAGAAACTACAATATATCTACACAATAGCGATAACCCTGTCTTTTCTCCCTCTGGTCTCTTCCCATGCGCCCGAGCAGCAATGGCGCTCGCTCGATCTGCTGAGTCACCGTTCAAATCTCTCGAGAGCCTCGACCAAGTCCCGCGAGATCCCGTCAGACTACGGAAAGCGGAAATGCCCAAAAATGTCTATGGCCCAATAGTCAACCGCAATATTAGCTATCTCCCCAAACAGGGCTCCTGCAGTCCTGAACCAGTGGAACCGAAAATGCTCTGCTATTTCTATTTTGTGGCATGCTTTTAAAAGAATTATGGAGACTGGGAATGAGGAGCAGCTGTGTGCGATTCTGTCTCCTTGATTTTACAGAGATGATGCCCCTGTGTGTACTTAGCATTATTTTAATCTCTCCATTATAATCTGAATCAATAACCCCTGGTATAAACATTAAAGCCTAATAAACTTTTTGGAACTACGCCCAAGGATTAGTCCCACAGTTCCTGAAGGGAGAGGTCCCCTGATTCCCGTAGGAATCAGCTGAACCCCCATTTCAGGTGTCAGGACCATCCAGGCTAGTTAGAACAGAGATCTAATCCTGCACTTCCTCTTGTCCCTCTGATAAGGGAGTTAATGGGTAGGAGGGACTGTGACGAGGAATCATTTGAATCTGAGGGCCTTCCTCCTCTAGTGCCTCGTACATTTGTGGGCCCCGGGGCATTGGGCCCCGTGCCCCGTTTTTTGAAATCCTTGATAAATCATTTCCATATATATCATATCTTGAATGGCATTGATTGGCCCAATGTATACCCTTTTTGCATCTGGGGCATCGGCCTGGAGCACGGTATGAATTTGATTTTATTACCCTTGGGGGATATTGCTTAGCATATCTTGGTTGATTATAATAATTTTGTCTGGAATATCCTGTTCTAGGTTGAATCCTTTGGGAATTTTGAGGGGAGGGATTTTTCATCACTGCAGCAATTACGTTGCCTGTGATAACAGCCTCGTTAATGTCTTTGCACAGTCTGATATAAATTGATAAGTCTTTTTTACTTCTCCACGGCCTTATTGCATCCTGGCAATATTTATTAGCGTTCTCGTATGCTAATTGGATAACTAGGGGCATAGCTTGCTCGACTTCTCAAAAAACTCTAGATGTTGTTTTTAAGAGCCTATCTACAAAATCAGCGTAAGGTTCGTTAGGCCCTTGTATAACTTTTTGATAGGCTGCCTTGCAGATCCCCTGTGCCTGAGATTGTCTTCCAGGCTTTCACAGCTGCAGTGTGTATCTGGGCATACACACCTGGATCGTATTGTAGCTGATTTTGTAGTTCGGCGAACTCACCCTCCCCTGTGAGCATATCTATATTGCGTTGAGGGAAACCTGCTGCAGCATTTCTCTTTGCTATTTCTGAACAAAGTTCCTGGAATTGAGTTTTCCAGATTAGGTATTGTCCCCCACTTAGTACCGCTCTGCATAGACTTTTCCAATCTGAGGGGGCTAAGGTTAGGGTGTTAAGTGACTCTATCATACTTAATGTGAACGGAGCTTGAGGGCCCATAGGTCATTACCGCCTCTTTAAAATTCTTTATTGTTTTAAAGTCTAGGAAACTCGTGATATCTTTGTCCCTGTTCATTTTGAAATACTGGCAGTTTCTAGGTGCTCCTGCGGTCTATGTTGTTCGAGAGCGTATAAGCGCTCTGAAAGGCCGCCAATTTCTACCTCAAGGGCACGTTACACTCTGATCAATACTCTTTATTGTTTCTGTTAGGGATTCTATCCATGAAGGAGCAGAGGGCGCTAGTGGTTCCTCTATTTGACGGTCTTTTCTCTTTTTTAATTTCTTTTTGTTCTTTTTATTGGAGACTGTGCTCTCCGAATCGCTTTTTGATTCCTCTTCACTACTAGCTTCATAATTCCTAACCGGCTCAGTAGAGGAGACTGTACTTTCATGGTTTGGCTCCTTGTTACTATTATTACTTTCACTAGTATCCTGAGTTTCAGTTTCTAAGGAGAGTACATACTCCTCAGCTAATTTTATTAAGCTTCTGATGGCTTTTGCAGATCTTACTTTTGAATTTACATTCCTACTCTCCTTGCTGGTCTCCACTGAGTCAGAGGATAAGCTTTCTTGTTCACTTTTCTCACTATCTCTGAGTTCTCAATATCAAAAAATTTCATTCATGGCTTTTATAAACCGACTTTTTGTTATATTTGCTCCCATTCTTTTTAAATTTTCTTTTTTCTTACCTTGCCGCCGAATTTCCCCGTACAGGCCACCACCTGTCGCTGCCTGAAGCGGAAGTCGCTTGGAGCAGCGAACGCCACAGGAAAATTCGGAGGGCAGGATGAAAATGAAAAAAGGTCTTTTATTCTTCTCCTCTCTCCAGCTCCAGCAATCACTCCAATGCTCTAACTCCAACCACCACCTTCTTCTTCCCACACACACTAACGAAAACCTCACCCAGTTATATACATATAGCTTTAACAAGGACACGTGCTTACAGCTCGAGCTTACAGGTGCGTCACGCAGTGTTCACGGGCATACAAAGGTTCTTTGAATAATGTATTAATATCAGGTGGAAAACTAGGACATCTTTTATGGCTCTCAGCTAACCGCAATCTTTAGCTATCTCCTCGATTATAGGCTCCTTCAGTCATCCTTCTATTTATTATATTTTATCATTACTTTGTAGATATATATAAAGTGGAATTCACTGTGGTATATTTACTGTGTACATTGTATAATTTTGTTAATTTCATTCTGAATTTCCTCCCTTTTCCCATCCCTCTTCCCTCCCCTTCAATCTCCTTTCAATATTCTTACTAATCTTCCTTCTATTTTCCTTGGATCTGTTCCCTCCCTTATTTTCATTTTGAGACAGGGTCTCACTAATTTGCCCAGGCTCATCATGAACTTTAGATTCTCCTTCCTCAGCCTCCCAAATTGCAAACTCGTGGGGCTGGTAGTGCTGGATTCTTAAAATTAGAACCTGAAAAGCCGGGCGCGGTGGTGCACGCCTGTAATCCCAGCACTTGGGAGGCTGAGGCCAGGAGGATCGCAAGTTCAAAGCCAGCCTCAGCAATGGTGAGGCACTTAGCAACTCAGTGGAGACCCTGTCTCTAATAAAATACAAAAAAGGGCTGGGGATGTGGCCCAGGTGGTGAGTGCCCTTGAGTTCAATCCCCTAGTACCATAAAAAAAAAAAAAAAAAAAAAAAAAAAAAAAATTTAGACCTGAAAATTGCCTTTTCTGTTTAGAAGAATGTTCCTGTTACTTGCATGACAATTACTATGGATTGTAAAAACTAAGTGGAGTTACTAAATATAGCTATGTTGGAATGTGGCACAGTTTTAATGAATACCAGTATGGCATTAGTAATGACCATAAGGCCTAAATTACATTTTTTAAGAAACTATTATAATTAGGCACATCTATAATTATATATTACTTTTTATTTCTGCTTTGAATAATCATGTAATAGTAATCCTGAATAACATCACCCGTTCTTTTTTAATTTGTTGTTTTTAGATATATGTGACAGTTAGGGTGCATTTGGACATATTAACACACATGTAATAAACAAACCCATTCCAATTAGGATCCCATTCTTCTGGTTGATACATTGATGTGGAGTTAACACTGGTCCGTGTATTCATTTATGAGCATAGGAGGGTTATGTCCAGTTCATTCTAATGTCTTTCCTGTTTCCATGCCCCTTCCTTCCCCTTCATTCCCTTTTTTCAGATCCAATGAACTTCTGTACTTCCCCTCCTTACCCTCCCTTGTTATGGGTTAGTATCCACATATCAGAGAGAAATATTTGGCCTTTGGTTTTTTTGGGGTTTGGCTTATTTCACCTTAGCATGATAGCCTCTAGTTCCATCCATTTACCAGCAAATGCCATAATTTCATTCTTCTTTTAAAGCTTTTAATATTATATTGTGTCTATATAGAACATTTTCTTATCCATTCAACTGTTGAAGGACACTTAGGTTTGGTTCCATAGCTTAACTATTGAGAATTGATCTGCTATATAAACATTGATGTGGGATGCATCACCATTGTATGCGCTTATTTTAAAGTTTTGGCGTATAAAACTGGGGGAGTGGGATTAGCTGGGTCAAATGGTGGTTCCATTCCCAAGTTTTCTAAGGAATCTACATACTTCTTTCCAGAGTGGTTGTACCAATTGTGCAGTTCCACCCAGCAATGATGAGGAGAGTGATATTTTTTCCCCATGTGGACCTGTCTGAGCCTAACATTGCCTTCTATATTATGTTAATTGAGTGAAACGTTGTATTCTATTATTTACCAGAATGTTAGTGTTACTAGCATTTCTTAAGTTCACATCTTTGGGAAATGTCCAATTTTACTACTATTTTTCTATCTTTGATTTTAGCTTTTAATGAAAGCCCCATGAGTATAGTGTTTGAAAATAAAGACTAGGGCCTATAGCAGTCCACTTATAAGGATTAAATGACAGAGACATAATGTTATGATTTAGATATGAATTGTACATATCTTTCCTATTATCTCATCCAAAATATTATGATTTAGGTATGAATTGGACATAAATTTTTTCTATGCACATTCTAGAAAAGACAAAACTATAGTGATAGTACAACAGATCAGTGATTACCAGGTCCTTAACAAAAGTGAGATTTATTTTTTTAGTTTGACTTCACTGGGATAATTTTTAATATTTCACTTGCAGATTTAAGACTTATAAAACTCACAAGGTTTACACTTATTTCAGAAGTCTCCTAACACCAGACATTATGAAAATAATTAGTCCATTTCATAGGCACTTGCATATGGTGAACAATACACAGAAACAATATCTCTTTTCCATTCATATTTTTCCTTCTTCTCTGTTGCCCCCAAATTAAGCTTATTGTTTATAAGAATACCTTGCCAATGTCAGGTATCTCCTTTCTCTAATTTTGTCCATGACTTAGTTTTGGAAGATTCAGTGCCTAGTGCTCCTCCCATCTATATCTCAGTTGTATACAATAACTGGTGGTCTTGGAGAGAAGTTACTTAATCTCTGTAAAATTGGGGATAACAGTAGTACTTAATAGTTATATTTAAAAAATAAAAGAATGAGTCAATTTGTGGGCAACATTTAGAACACGTACCTATTATAAACCATTTAAAGGGGGCGAAGTCCCATAATACAAGCAATTCAGTTTTTAATTTTCTCTCTTATCTTCCTTTGCTTTACCCTTACCAAAGTTAGATAAACCATTAGATAGAAGAATTTTTCTTACTACAAATCAAGTACTTTCTTCACTGAATGCTCACAATAATCCAATAAGGTCAGATATTTTTATAACCTCATTTCAAAGGTGAATAAACCAAGTTTTATGTAGGACAGTTAATGTGGCCCATGGTCACCCACTGAATAGATTACTGAACTAGCCGCATTCAAAGTCAGTCTCTAGAGCATTTGGCAAATTCTACCATACTCTAATAGGACCTACAGCTTTTCATTAACAATTTAACAAAATTAGCTTCGTCTAGAGGAATTTATAGGCATATAAATATCAATTAGGAACAAAACTCTATTAAATGTTTCCATTTATTATCTTTTATAAAACTTGAAAAAAAAAAAATACAGACAACCACTAATTTCTATTAAATTGGACTGATTTGTTTCCTTGTGGAAGGTGACTGTATGGGGAAGCTGAAATAATGCCTCTTTTATTCATTGGTGTGATTTCATGCTTCAGCAGCTGAGGTAAAATTATTAACAGAATTTTAAAGACTTGAACAGGGAAAGCTAATGTGTGTGAATGCGCTCCGATATAAAGCTATTCTGTCAGTTCTTGGGCTAGGCAGGTTTTTATTAGAATTCATAGCCTTGTTTAATTTAAATATTTATTGGTAAGTATTGATTTGATTCTACCTGTTATTTCTAAGCATTTGTGGTAATGTTAGAGTCATTATCATAGTTTAATTACAATTTAGACATGTTTATAACATTTTGCACCAGGTTGTTCAGAAAAGTGCTGGCTTTCGAGCTGCATAAATTTTTTAACTTTTGCTTGTCGTGGAAAGGTTTTTATTTCATCTTCGATATCTTATAAGCTCAGTGTTTGCTGGGATAGAAGATTTCTTGGTTGACATCCCTTTTCTTTTCAGATACTTGAAATATGCTATTCCAGGACTCTTCTTGCTTTTACGGGTCTGGGTAGAAAAGTCTGAACTAACATGTCTGATTGCGTTCCCCCTATATGTAATCTGCATTCCTTTCTCTTGTGGCTACCTTTTAATATTCTCTCCTTGCTCTGTATATTAGGCATTTTCTTTATAATGAGGTCTTGGTGTGTTATCTGTTTGTGGTTTTGTATGTTTGGTGTTTGGTAAAGCCTCTCGATACTTGGTTTTCCATTCATTCCTCCAGTTTGGAAATATTTTCTGTATATTATGTCATTTAAATAAATTGTTTCATTCCTTGGGCTTGCAAAAAAACTCTGCCCCCTCACTTACCCCAATCACCTCTTTTGGTTTGGACTTTTGATGTTGTCCCATTATTCTTGGTTGTTTCTGTTCTTGGTTTCAGATGAAAGGTGATGAAGATAAACTTTAGCTGTACTATGATTGGACAATAATCATAGTACAATCTGTTTGAGTAGTTGTCTGTTTTTTGTCCCTCAATAGTCATAGTCTGTGATAAAAATAAAGGTGTATATCCTGGTCTAAAGTTGTTATATTTTCTTTAAACTATGATAAATGTGGTTAACTCACAGTATATTAAAATATGTAAAATGGGCTGGGGTTATTTGCGTAGGGGTAGGAGTGCTTGCCTAGGCAACATGTGAGGCCCTAAGGGCCATTCTCTCAGGCACCACATATTAATAATAAATTAATAATGTTATAATAGACATGGTTATTGTGTGCCTACGACCCAAACCTGAAAAATATAGAGTACATAGGTAGTTAGCCGCCGGAATGGGAGTGCTAGACGGGTAACGGCCAGCTCACGCGGGATGGAGGTCCTGGTGACAGGGAGGGAGTCAGAATTTTATAGTCGGGTATTCGGTGGGCTCGGTTCTCTTGGATTTGGGGAACCGTCAGTTCATCATACGCACGCATCACATGTATACCATGCACGGTCCGCGGTCTTAGATATTAGTCTTGGGTAGAGTGTCTAGTGACGTTGTTCCCCGGGATAGGGGATCGGCCGCTCTGTACCTTTCACTCTGAACTAGTACGAGGTATAGCCACTAGTTTTTTACATGACAGTGACATAGTGCAGTGTAAAATCCAGGGACAGGGGGTGGGGGCCGGGGGGGGGGCGAGAGGGTTCGGTGGGGGGGAGGGAGGGTGCGGGGTCGTAGGGGGCGTGGGGGGCGGGTGCGGGGCGTGCGGCGCGTGGGGGCGGGGCAAAGGGCCGGGGGGTGGCACGCAACGAGGCCCGGGGTCGGGCAGGGGGCAGCGGAGGCGGCGGGGGTGGTCGGGGTGGGGGCGGGGGGAGGGGGGGGGGGGGGGGGGAGGGGGCGGGGGGGGGGGGGGCCAAGGTCTGGGTAGCGGGGGGGGCGGCGGCGGAGGGGGGGGCGGGGGGCGGGGGGGACTACCGTGCTGGGGGGGGACGGCGGGACGCGGGGGGGGGGGGGGGGGGGGGGGGGGGGAAGGGCGGGGGGCCAGGGCCTCCGCGTGCATGTTGTCGTTTTGCTTCTTTTTTTTTTTTTTTTTCTTTTTTTTTTTTTTTTTTTTTTTTTTTTTTTTTTTTGTTTTTTTCTTTTCCCTGTCCTTTCACTATCTCAATAGAAAAACCAAGCCACGTACTCTTACAAGAAACTACAATGTAATCTATACAATAGCGATAACCCTGTCCTTTCTCTCTCTGGTCTCATCCCATGCGCCGAGCAGGAGATGGTGCTTGCTCGATCTTCTGCCGAGTCACTCCTCAAATCTCTCGAGATCTTGGGCCCAAGTCCCGTGAGGATACGGAAGGCGACAATGCCCAAAAATGTCAATCTGCTGAGTCATTGCTCAAATCTCTCGAGATCCTGGGCCAAAAGTCCCGTGAGACTACGGAAGGCGACAATGCCACAAAAATGTCTATGGCCCATAGTCAACCGCAATCTTAGCTATCTCCCCCAAAGAGGGCTCCTGCATTTCCCCTTTGTTTTAAAAGAGAGGGATGCTCTAGGACGTCTATGTGCAACCAACAATTCTTAGCCCGTATTGGATAATCAAGGCTGTGCCCTGCTGATATCCTGTCTTAGGTTGATATGTCCGGCCACATGAGACTGTCCCTGTGCGACTGTGCCTGTCTTAGGTTGTCCCCCTCTGGGGATTCTTACCCGTCACATTGGCTAAAGCCAGCCATCCAATGGAGGCCCTTTAGTCATCGACTGTGAATAAGATGACTAACAGCCGTCCAATTGGGAGGAGATGCTGCGGCTTTAAGGCGACAGCCTTTTGGTGACAAGTCAAAATTGCATAGCATATATCAAATTCTTTAAACAAATCAGCTGCCCTAAGTTCTATCAAAGTAACACAGTGAGTTCTCTAAAAAAATACCCGCAAGGTACTTGTCCCAATGAGAAGTCCCAAACAATGAAAGATCAAAATGTCCACTTGTTATAAACACGTAGATCTTGGAGGCCCCATGCATGCAGAGCAGAGGCCACACTGCTGGTGAGGTTGTTTCGACATTTGTGAGCAGCAGGGATGCTTTTGCAGCATGACCGCGATCCTCTGCAGCTGTAGAAGCAGCCGTCTTTTTTATGTCTTGACGATGCCACCGGCAAATCTTCAGGGCCCGCTATCTAGAGACTGAAGCATCAATTGTTAATGGAAAGGCAGTGCTATTCCTCAGCACTGAGTCAAGAGGCGATGTTGTCAAACTAAATAATAGAAATATTTAGATTGGAAAAATAAGTATGATTTCTGCTCACACACATTGTAGCTGTGCTCCCACACTAACTTAAGCTGGCAAAAATATAATATTTAGAACAAAACAAAGAAAGAACTGTGGGTAATTACTGCATTAAAGATAGATTAAAGAAAAAAAACTAAAAGCACTTTGGAGAAATAATTTGTTAGCTGGAACTCTCGAGTTTTCTGCATACACAGCAGTCCTGTTACCTGTTGAAATAATTGAAATTAATCATTTATTAAACAAAATGAAGTTTTATAACAAATAAGCAACCTCATGTCTCAAAACACCAAAATATCAGGTTATACAGCACTAGTCATATTTTTTGCTAAAGAGAAGTCCATGGGACACCTATAAAACAAAATTGAAGGTTACCTTCACTTATTAAATTATTTACCCATTTTGAATACTCTTAAATACTTAAATGAAATTAGAGTTATTTGGAAAAATTCCATATATATATATATATATTCACAAGCGCTTTGTTATTTTTGATGTCACACTGGACAGACGCACATACAAACATATATTTGTGTGACGTCGCACATTAACATGAAATTTAGAACAAATACACAGGCATAAACACTATATATAATGTAAAAGTAAAAAAATATATATTTATAGGTTGTGTGCACATAAAGAGAGATCTCTTCGTCCCAGCCGGGGAGGAATGACACTTAAGTTGTGACATATTTTGAAGGACTCTCTTTTTTAAGGGAATCATTCCTTATCTTCATCATGGTCCTCTTGATTTTGTACCCTTTTTTATTTTTAATCTTGATTCCTCAACAACTTCATTCTTGATCCTTTTGATGGCTGGTACCTGCTTTATTAATCTAGATGGTATCCATTTATTGGAGAGGATTCATGCTTTGGAAAGACACAAACAGATCCTCTCCCCCAAATTAATACTGGATCCCCCAGGACCCTTCCATGTACCTGAAAGAACATCCCTTCCAGTAAACCAAAGGTTTATGTTGTTGATGTGGGTTCCAATGTCTGTCTCCCAGCAGAATAACCATCAGTGTCTAAAGTTAAAAAAATTTAAAGTAAACAGGGCAACTTGCCAATCTGTCCTTAGGATTTTTCCAGTTTCCTTCTTTCTGTTTTAACAACATAAACTTTTAGTGTGGGGTTTGCTATTTTAATAATGCTTGACCCTGAGGATTGTTGGGATGCCTGTTTTATGGGATATGTTGAATTTTGCGCAAAAACTGTTTGAAAGATGAGGACGTATAAGCGGGGGACCATTATCTGTTTTAAGCATTTTGGGGAATGCCCAAATGCAGCAAATAGCTTGTAAACATATGAGATGTGACATCTTTAACTTTTTCTCCGGTATGTAAGGAAGCAAAAATCATGCCTGAGCATGTATCTATGGTTACATGAATATAAATTGCAATTTTCCAAAGCTTGGCTAATGAGTAACATCCATCTGCCACAAAATGATTGGGCATTAATCCTCTAGGGTTAACACCAAAATGAGGATTGGGCAAATGTGTTATACAAGATTTACCAATCTTTTACAATTGTTCTGGCTTGCTCCTTTGTGATTTTTAAAACCTACGTTGCAAGGTGGTGCTGTTGACATGAAAACTGGGAATGAAATAAAGTAGCTTGTTGTAGTGCATTGAAAGTATAAATATTGTTTTTGTAAGTTCATCTGCCTTTTGTTTTACCTTCATGGAGGGGGCCAGGCAAATTATCTAGTATGTGCTCTAATATGGCCTACGAATAGAGGTTCTTTTTCTTGCCCATCAAAAAGTTTTTGTAATCTGATAAAATACAATTTAAAGGAATCGGTGTTATGAGGTGCTATTGGTCAATGCTAACTCTAATTTTGGGACGGCTTGTACAATATAGTGGCTATCTGAAAAAATGTTTATGGGCTGGTCTCTAAAATTTTCCAGAGCTCTTACCACAGCTTCTCCAATTCCACTAGTTAAGCTGATTTGTGTGCAGTTATGTAAGTCATATTTTCTTTTGTAGTGACTACTGCAGCAGTACCCATTTGAGGGGACCCATCGGTAAATACATTAAATGCCTTAGGAATAGGTTGATTTTTTTATTACCTGTGGAAATATAATAGGATGATTAATACAAAAAGATAATATAGGAGACTTAGGAAGGTGATTATCAAAATTTGCAGAGGTTTTTTAGAGCATCTAGCTATAGCCCAGTCATTATCATTGAAGCATAAATATTCAATCTGTGACGATGAATAGGGTAGTAATAATAGTAGCAGGGTGAATGCCAAATATTTTAGTAGAAGTTTTAAGTCCTTGAAGATTAAGTTTAGCCACCATGGAGGTTTAAGTGACTCAATTATGCTTTTAGGAGAGGACAGGCAAATGTATCCATAATAAAGGCCCTTGTTGCCAAAATACTCCTGTCGGTGTATATTGTGAAGAAATAATAATCAATATCAGCGGTTGAGTTAAATCAAATCTGTCACAATGAGCTCCTTCATAATGGCTTTTTCTAACTACCTTTAAAGCTTTCCTAGCATCAGGAGGTCAATGTTCGCGAGTGAGGATGGATCAGGGGCCCCTCGAAGAATATTCAAATAAAGGTTTTTTCTAATTGGCCAGTAGTGAGGTTTAGTGTAGGGGCGAAAGCCAATTAATGTCTCCCAGTAGTTTTTGGAAATCATTGAGGGTGGTTAAATGTTCTTTATTTATTAAAATTTTTTTGGGTCTAACAAAAGTATCCATGATTTTAAATCCTAAATATAATATGGGAGATCTGGTTTGAACTTTTTCTTCTGCTATATATAATCCGTATTTTTTTAAAATTTTTCTACCATGTCACTGAATATATTAAATAAGATTTTTTGATTAGGGTGGGCCAGTAAAATATCATCCATGTAATGTAGACACATGAGGTTTGGATATTTATTTTTTAATGGGTTGGATAGCCTTGTCCACATATATTTGGCATATGGTGGGGCTATTAGCCATTCACCTCCCTGCGGGCAAAACCTTCCATTGATTATCTCTGATCAGGGCCATTATTGTTAATATAGAAGGAACTGAAAAAGCAAACCTGGGGGCATCCAGAGGATGTAGGGGAATAGAAAAGAAGCAATCCTTTATATCAAGACTAATAACATGGAAATTTTTTGGAATAGCTATAGGATTCGGAAGTCCAGGTTGAGTAGGGCCCATGACTTGCATGGTTTTATTAATTTGTCTAAGATCATGTAATAATCGCCATTTTCCTGATTTTTTCTTGATCACAAATATGGGGGAATTCCAGGGAGAGGTGGAATGTTCTATATGTCCTGCTTTTAAATTGTTCCTTAACTAGTAGGTGGGCCGCTTGTAATTTCTCTTTAGATAGGGGCCACTGAGGGGACCCACACTGGCTTATCAGAAAGCCATGGTATTTTTCAAAATTATTTTCTCAGTGGCCCCAAAGAAAAATGTCTTTTTCCTATATGATAATGATTTCCTTTTAGGGTTAAGCTTACCCTGTACTTTTGATGATTTCTTTTAGGGTTAAGATTACCCTGTATGTTTTTACATTTAACAACCTGCAGGTTTGGTTGCAAGGTGTACTCCCATTTGTTGTAAAAATATCTCTTCCCCATAAAGTAACCGGTAGATTAGGTAAAACATAAGGCTGAAATGTGCCTTTATGTCCTTCATCATCCTCCCATTTTAAAATTACCGCACTTTTTTCTGGGGAGGTTATTATATCCCAAGCCTCTTAAACTGGTTGAAGCTTTTTGTAGAGGCCAGTGTTTGGGCCATTGACGTAAATTAATGATGGAAGAATCAGCTCCAGTATCTATAAGACCCTCCATTTCTATTCCTTGGATTCTTATTTTACACATAGGCCTCCTTGTACAGTCCCGAACCCAGCAAACCATGGGTTTTGCGAATCAGTGGAACAAAAATTCCTCTATTGTTCCTATTTAGAGGCATATTCATTTTAAAATGAATTATGTAAATTTGGAAGGAGGAGCAGCTGAGCAATTCTATCTCCCTGATTAATAGAACTTATACTTTGGGGTGAGCTAAGCATTATTTTTATTTCCCCTTTATAGTCTGAGTTTATTACGCCTGGGGTCACTTTGCAAACCTAATAAGCTTTCAGGACTTTGCCCGATAATAAGTCCTACAGTCCCTGAGGGAAGAGGTCCCCTGACTCCTGTGGGAAACTCAGTTGAACCCCCATTTCAGGTTGTTAACACTATTCGGGCGGTGGAACACAGAGGTCTAATCCTGCATTTCCTTCCTGTTCCTCTGGCGAGGGAGTGGATGGGTAATAGGGATTGTGTCGGGGAAGCATCTGAGTGGATGCTTGAGGATACTCCTCCTCCAATGCCTCGTACATTTGTGGGCCCCCGGGGCATTGGGGCCCCGTGCCCCTGTTTTTTGAATTCCTGAACAAAGGATTTCCATGGATGTCAAATTTTGAATAGCATTTATTGGCCCAATGATTTCCTTTCTTACACCTGGGGCAGCAACCTGGAGTACGGTATGAATTTGGTCTTATTTCTCTTTGGGATTTTGCCTAGAATAGCCTGATTGATTATGATAATTTTTGCCTAGAATATCCCGATTGATTATAATGTCTATGTTGAGCCCTTGTAAAATTTTGAGGGGCAGCCATCTCTCACAGCTGCTGCAATCACATTCCCTGTGACAAAGGCATCATTTACATCTTTACATAGTTGTATATATATGGAAAGATCCTTTTTATTTTTCCATGGCCTGATGACTTCCTGGCAATTTTTATTAGCATTTTCGTACGCTAATTTTTTGAATAACTAATGGCATTAACTTGATCAATGTCTCCAAAAAAAATTTACTCTACCTGCAGTTCTCAAAAAGTCTATCAGCAAATTCAGCATATGGTTCATTAGGTCCTTGAATTACTTTGGACAAGCTACCTTGTAGATCCCAGGTCCTTGTACAGTTTTCCATGCCTTTAAGGCAGCTGCATTTATCTCTGAGCATATATCCCTGGGGTATAATGTTTTTGATCCTGTAGCGTCTGCGAATTGCCCTTCTCCTGTGAGCATTTCTATATTAATGGTCTCCCAAACCCTGCATCTGCATTTCTTTTAGCTGTTTCTATACAAAGTTCCTGAAATTGCGATCGCCCAAACCAAGTATTGTCCCCCACTTAATGTTGCTTTACATAGACGCTTTTCCAGTCTGCCGGGGGTTAAGCTAAAGGTGTTAAGGGACTCCAGTATACTCAACGTGAAAGGAGCTTGGGGTCCATAAGTCATTACTGCCTCTTTGAGATTTTTTATTGTTTTGAAATCTATTGGCTGGTGGCCCCTCTGTCCATTTTCATATTCAAATACTGGCAGTTCCCAATGTATCTGTGGAGTTACCCTCGAGAGCGCATAAGCGCTCAGAAAAGACTTTTTATTTCTATTTCTAGGGTATGCAAACGTCTAGTGATACCCTTCATATTTTCTGTAATCGATTTCACCCATGGGGGAGTAGAGGACACAAGTTCCTCCACTTGATGATCCCTTATCTTGGTCTTCCTTAATTTCCTTTTATTCATTTTCTCAAAATCACCTTTAGTTAATTCCTCCTCACTACTACTACTCTCATTGGTCCTAACTGACTCAGTAACATTCCTGAGTCCCAGGTTCAATTGAGACCATGTATCCTTGAAATATCTCTAATAAATCTTGAATAGCTTTAGCAGCTCGGATCTTTGTAATTTTGGGGACACTTCTAATACTCTCCTTACTGGTCTTTAGTTGACTCAGCGGAATCTACGCTTTTATGATTGCCTTCACTGTTTTCTAAATCCTCCTCACTAACGACAGACTCATCCATATCAAAGAGAATTCATCAAGAGCCTCGTACACTTGGGTCTTAGTTATTTTCGAACCCATTTTAACCGCTCTGACTAGAGACTCCTGCGAGGTTTCTCAGTTCTACCTGCCGTGCTGAATTCCCCGTACGGGCCACCATACTGTTAGCCGCCGGAAAGGGATTGCAGCCTGGAACGGCAGCGCCGCGGGAAGGAGTCGGAGACAGGATGGAGACGAAAAAATTCTTTAATCTTTCTGTCTCTGTCTCTTGTAATTTCTAACTTGTACACACTCTCACAAGAAACCCCAAGCACGTACTCTTACAAGAAACTACTGGATATCTATACAATAGCGATTAACCCCTGTCCGTTTCACTCTCACAAGAAACCAAAGCCACGTACTCTTACAAGAAACTACAATGTATCTATACAATAGCGATAACCCTGTCCTTTCACTCTCACAAGAAACCAAGCCACGTTATACTCTTACAAGAAACTACAATGTATCTATACAATAGCGATAACCCTGTCCATTCTCTCTCACTGGTCTCATCCCATGCGCCCGAGCAGGAATGGTGCTTGCTCGATCTGCCGAGTCACTCCTCAAATCTCTCGAGATCTTGGGCCAAGTCCCGTGAGACTACGGAAGGTGACAATGCCCAAAAATGTCAATCTGCTGAGAGTCATGCTCAAATCTCTCGAGATCCTGGGCCAAGTCCCGTGAGACTACGGAAGGCGACAATGTCCAAAAATGTCTATGGCCCTATAGTCAACCGCAATCTTAGCTATCTCCCCAAACAGGGCTCCTGCAACAACAAGGAGCATTCTTTTAACCTGACTCAAGAATATCCATTTTCTCCAAGCCTTTCACTATGTACAATTTATATGTTTTATTTATGTCATTACATATTAATTGCAATGGGCTTAAAACCATGTCTATATTGCCCCTTACTTTAGTTTGCTTCATTAAAATCAACACTATATTGGACCTACATTATTATGATTTAAATAACTTACTATGTTTCTGTTTTCCATATATATCTAGATCTGAATTTCCCACCAGTTAGTACTAAAGTTAGTAAAATATATATTTAATTTGCTCTATTTTCTTATGTGACAGCCATAAAAGCTAATAAGATGAAATGACTATGGGTTGGGCGAGGGCTTGAAATATTAGGGGGTTATATAATACAGAATTATGAAAATTATCTTAAAGGATACTTCTTGCAATAAAGAATTTCAGTCACCAGGGACCTTCAGAGAACCCTAAAATACCACTAACCCAAATGTCCTAATAATTACTTCATTGCATTGCACTCATTTCTAGTCATTAACTGATAGTGTAATGGTTTCAATAGAGAAGTTTCAAACACAGGCACTAAAAATTTCTAGCTATAAGTTTATCATGTGCAGATTATCTTTGGTAGTTTACTTAAAGTCTCTGTCATGGTGTATTAAAAACACTTGTACTACATGAAAAAATAAGTAACATTTCAAAAAAGTCAATTGATTTCAATGGAAAACTGTTTTCCTGTGTTAAAAAGTATTTGCCATATTAATTTAAAAACATTTTCAATTTAAAACACATTAAGTATTAAATTTACAAAATAATCTTAAAGTGTATTCACTCTGTGTAGTTATTTTTTTGCCTTTATTTTATGTAATTTATTTTTATGTGGTGCTGAGGATTGAAAAACCCAGCGACCTCACAGGTGACTTAGGTGAGTGCTCTACCACTCAGCCTACTACCCCAGCACTATGTAGTCATATTAAGATAAACAATAATGAATGTAAAGCATCACCAGTTTATACACAACACATGAATAAATACACCGATTGTCGCCTTGATGCTTTTTAAACAGAGCTACACTCATTGAAACTTGCTCAAACTCTATATTGCATTTATTTTCTAGTATCAAGTATGTTCAATAGCCTTTAATGAGGGACATCACAGTGTGGAAAAGTCAATAATTGTCTGATCAACGTGAGTTAAATATCAATGATATTGATATAAATAAATCAAAGGGAATTCTAACTTCCCAGGGCGCATCATTAAGAGTTTTCAGGAAAGAGACAACAATCTATGATTCGGCCTTGGAACTTAAATTTCACCCAGAAGAATGAGGTTAGGCATCAAGAAAACCGAATAAGAACAATACACGGAGGGTATTTGATCAAAATAGCACAGACTAGTTTAGCTATATCTTTCCTTTCCACTAATCCAAAAAATGATCAAGACTGTTATGTGTGCACATATACATACAAAAGTCATACATACTTAGACCAACACAAAAAGATCATCATGTAAACAAGGGGATTTGAAGGAAACTGAAATAGTTGGAGTGGATATTGGTACATTCTTAGGAAAGTATAAACTCACTCAAATTAATAAGAGAAAGATATAGAAAATAACTAGTTGATAAAAGTTAATAACAAATGCTAATGCAGTGATGGTAAAAATTCTTGATTCCTTAGAAGAGTCATCAATCAAAAACTAAAATCCAAGGTGAAATAATGTTGATTAGTCTAAGTAAACTATTAAGAGAATCTGGAATCATGGTTTTTTTAAAAACTTCTGATATAAGAATTCTTCAGGCTTCTTAGCATCCATTTCATTTTAGAATTTCTACTAAATATTTAATGCAGAGCAATTTGATACAATCTCTTTCACAGACGATAGAAGTAGGGGCATCTCAATCACATTTTATTAAGGCCCGTGTATTACTCTGATAACAGAACAAGGCAGTTAAAAGTAAAAAAAATAATAAATCTTATCTTCCCCACAATGACCATATAGATCCCCAAATCTCTTTGATCAATAATATCTTAATAGATCATGCCCAAAAAAATGTATTTAAAAATTGAACACCATGTCCTAAGTTGGGTTTATTCCAGGAGGTGCAGTGCTGGTTCAATATTAATAAAAAATAATGATTGTAACCCAACATCTTATAACAAGCTAGGAGAAATATATCAAATAATCATGTCACATCTGATACAGAACAATAAGTTTTTAACAAAATTCAACACCTATCCCATGTTATAAATATCCCCAGGACAGAAAATTAGGAATTAACTGAGGAATTACCTCCAAGTTTACACTATTAATCTATTAAAAAACATAGAACTAATATAATTATCTAATGGTGAAATACTAACATGCTTTATCCTGTTAAGATTAGGGGTCTTGATATCTTTCCCTCACCACTTTGTATTACAACATAGTACCTGGAAATTCATTAGAGAGCAAAAAGAGGGTCAAGAAAAGGAAATTTAAATAGGCTCATGATGTTGTGGAGAAAAAATAGTTATAACTCTGTCCATATTTGCTGATGACATCTTTGTTCTATATAGGTAGGGGAATTTGACAAAAAGAAATATAAATTATCATGTTTCTTCTGCAAGGCCACAGAATACAAGACCCACAAACAAAAACCAGTTGTACTGTATATAGACTTGCAATGAATATTTAAAAGCTGATAATTTGATACATAAATATTGTTTAAATTGGCCTTCAAATGAAATATGTATAAATATAACAATTAAAAAATTTTTTTTATACAGTGGCTTATATGCTGAGAAACTATATAATGGATGAATGAAATCCAGAGTAGAAGATCTATAATAAATGGACGAGACATCAGTTTCAGTAGATTTGTAACCCACATTGATGATATCAGTATCAGGTTGATACCATATCAGTAGATTGAAGGTTTTATGATAGCAATGATCTCAGTTCCCCCCTACCCCCCCATGCTGATTACCACTCAATTCCTATCCAAAACCCCAAGAAGATTTTTAATTATGTAGACAAGATAAATTTTAAACTATGTGGAATGGCAAAAGAAATACCATAGCTAAAATTAGTTTTGGGAAAGCATATAGTGTCAGTATAATATCTTGAAAATTTTTTAAGACAGTTTTCCGGTACTATGGTTTATTGAGGACTTCACATCTGCATAAATAGAATTTGCTAATTAAACCTTATGGTGTTAACTAAAAATATATAGGTAACTAATATATTGGAAATTTTCTATCAATCTTGCCTCTGAATTTACTGACCCTTTTCATGTCTATACTCTGGATCTTCAATTAAGTTGATTTTTTTTTACTACATTTTTATATTCTTCAGTTCTAGAATGTCCCATTTGTTTGTTTTTAAAGAATGTTTTTTATTTAATCTGTTGAAATTTCATTTTTGCCTATGTTATTATGAGCATGTTTTCCTTAATTATCACTGGAATGACACATATCCTGTGAATTCTGTATCTGCTGTCTGGTAATTTTAAATTTGCATCTTGGGACATTAACTTAGTGATACAAATTTATGGATTATAAATTCTGTGATATTTATTTAAAGTGTGGTAGTGAACTCCATAAATATACCAAACTTTATCTATATTGTGATTAGAGAGTTCCCCTGCTTACCTATAAGGTGTGAAAATCTGCTTGTGTTTTTTTATCTTTTGTTGGGTTGTCTTGTTAGTCTGTCTTGTTAGATGTGTGGTACACATAGTTTCAAGGATCAGACAGAAATTTGTGTAGATAATTATATGCGAAGGAATTTATGACCTTCGTTTCTGTGGCTTCTCTTCTTTACAACATCTATAAAATTTTTACCTTCCAGATATTGCTGAGAGAAACTAAATTCTGTCATCCCAAAATTTCATTAACCCAGTAATTTGTGGCTTTTTACATATTTTAGTTGATGCATAATATTTATTCTATTTATGAGGTCCAGTGTTATATTTTTGCTAACATATGTGGGATGATCAAAGCAGGATAGTTAGCATATCCTACACCTCAAATTTTTATCTCTATTTTTGGTGCTTAGTAACATTGAAAATCCTTTCGGGACTACCTACTTTAAAATATGCAGCCAAGTGTGGTGGTTGACTCCATAGCCACCTTTACTCTGCTATAGAACGCCTGGGGACTTATTCCCTCTTCTGATTGTAATATTTTTTACCTATTTTACCCACCTTTCCCTTTCCCCCCTATACTCTTATCCTACCCAGGATTCTGGGTAATCACATTTCTGATCTTTGCTTCTATGAGATCAGCTTGATCAGCTTCCACATATAAGTGGGAACATGCAATATTTGTTATGTGGTGCCATGGTAGTTTGTCTGCTGTTCCTGGATGCCCAATTACTGCTGTTCTGTGACGACCTGTCCTAATATGGAAAGCCATGATAAATGGTAAAACTCAACCAGTGACTCTCCTTTCACCTGATGTAAGCTGCATTAGGGATTGAATTTTCCTGTGTACTAACATTTTTAATTAGGTATTAATTTCAGAGTAAAATTTACAAATAATTTGTTTAATATATTGCCTTTATGCAAGATCACTTCTACAGATAGCATTTGGTTTTACCAGTATGTTGCAATTTTGCTCATAATTTCCTTAACTTTTGTTATAAAAAAGAATCTGTAGAAACCTCATTATAAGTAAATAACTGAAATATTTTTTACCTTTCTCATTGTGGTTGAGATTTTTCCATTCTTATGCTTAATAATTCATATTTGATTTTATTATGTTAAATTTGATTATGTGATACTAAAATTGAAAGCTCAATACAACAATATATATTACTTATTTTTAATATTTTGTGGCAATTGGTGGTTGAACTGCTGGGCCTTGTGCATAGTCATCTACCAACGGGCTACTTCTCCAGCCCAAACATTATATTTTAATTTTATTCCTATGTAGTACCTTTATATTCTTATAAGCACTGTTATTTAAACCTTTGTCTTCAAATAGATGGGTGTAGCAAAATATGGGTAAATGGCAGAAAGAACAGTAAACGGGACAGGGATAGTAGAGGAGGAGGTGATGAGAGGGAGGGGAAAGGAGAGATACTGGGGACCGAAACTTAGAACCAGAATATACTCCATGCCTTATATAATATATGCCAAAATGGACTTCTATTGTCAATGTATACCTAAAAAGAACCAATAAGATTTTTTTGTTTTTTGTTTTTTTATTTTTAAACAGCTAGGAAGAAAATAGTTCCAGTATTCTATTTTATAGAATAATATTAAAAAGCTGCATACAATATTGGGGATATATTTCAATAAAATAACGAAAGATGTATATAAGGGTTCTTAACCAAAAAAGGATAAATATTTGAAGGATTGGAAAAATGCTAATCACTCTGAGCATGTGATTCATTATACACTGTGAAGCCGCTCTAAAGGGATTGCAGCCTGGAACGGCAGCGCCGCGGAAGGAGTCCGGGAGACAGGATGGAGACGAAAAAAAATTCTTTAATCTTTCTGTCTCTGTCTCTTGTAATTTATAACACTACATACACACTCTCACAAGAAACAAAGGCACCTACTCTTTACAAGAAACTACATTATATCTATTACAATAGATCGATAACCACTGTCCTTTCTCTCTCTGGTCTCATACATGCGCGTCCGAGCAGGAAATGGCGCTTGCTCGATCTGCTGAGTCATTGCTCAAAATCTCTCGAGATCTGGGCCAAGTCCCGTGAGACTACGGAAGGCGACAATGCCCAAAAATGTCTATGGCCCTTAGTCAAGTCCGCAATCTTAGCTTATCTCCCCAAACAGGGCTCCTGAATTTTCCCCCCTTTTGTTTTTAAAAGAGGGAATGCTCTAGGACGTCTATGTGCAACCAACATTCTTACCCGTCATTGGATAATCCAAGGCTGTGCCCTTGACTCCTGTCTTAGGTTGATATGTCGGCCACATGAGATGTCCCGTGCGACTGTGCCTGTCTTAGGTTGTCCCCCTCTGGGGATCTTACCCGTCATTTGGCTAACCAGCCATCACATGGAGCCCTTTAGGATTGGACTGTGTAAGATGACTAACAGCCGTCAATTGGGGAGGAGATGCTGCGGCTTTAAGGCGACAAGCCTTTTGGTGACAAGCCAAATTGCATTAGCATATCAAATTCTTTTTAAAATATCAGCTGCCCTAAGTTTCTATCAAGTAACACAGTGAGTTCTCTAAACAAATACCCGCAAGGTTACTTGTCCCATGAAGTCCCAAACAATGAAAAAAAAAGATCAAAATGTCCACTTGTTATAACACGTTAGATCTAGGAGGCCCCATGCATGCATGCAGAGCAGAGGCCACACTGCTGGTTTGAGGTTGTTTGACATTTGAGCAGCAGGGATTGCTTGCAGCGACCGCGATTCCTGCAGCTGTAGCAGCAGCCGTCTTTTTTATGTCTAAGACAATGCCACTGGCAAATCTTCAGGGCCCGGCATACCTTAGAGATGAAGCATCAATTATTAAAGGAAAGGCAGTGTGGCTATTCCAGCACTGATGTCAAGAGGCGAGTTGTCAAACTAAAAAAAATTGAATTATATAGATTGGAAAAATAAGTTGATTTCTGCTCACACACATTGCAGGCCTGAGCTCCCACAAACATAAGCTGGCAAAATATCATATTTTAGAACAAAACAAAGAAAGACTGAGGGTAATTACTGCATTAAAGATAGATTAAAGAAAAACTAAAAGCACTTTGGAGAAGATAATTTGTTAGCTGGAACTCTCGAGTTTCTGCATACACAGCAGTCCTTTACCTGTTGAAATAATTGAAATTAATCATTGTATTAAACAAATGAAGTTAATAACAAATAAGCAACTCATGTCAAAACACCAAAATATCAGGTTTATACAGCACTAGTCTATATTTTTTGCTAAAGAGAAGTCCCTGGGACACCTATAAAACAAAATTGAAGGTACCTTCACTTATTAAATTATTTACCCAATTTGAATACTCTTTAAACTTAAATGAATTAGAGTTATTTGGATCCATTTATATATATATTATATTCACAAGCGCTTTGTTATTTTTTGTGATGTCACACTGGACAGACTGACGCACATACGAAAAACATATATTTGTGACGTTCACATTAACATGAAATTTAGACAAATACACAGACATAAACACATATATATAAAAGTAAAAAATATATGTATATATATAATTGTGTGCACACTAAAGAGAGATCTCTTCGTCCCAGCCTGGGAGGAAAGGCATGACACTTAAGTTGTGACATATTTTGAAGGACACTCTTTTTTTTTTTTTTTTTTTTTGGATACCGGGGACTTGAACTTCAGGGGCACCTCGGACCACTGGGCCACTCATCCCCAGCCCTTTTTTTTTTTTTTTTTTTTTTTTTGTATTTTTTCATTAAGAAGACAGGGTCTCACTGAGTCTAAGTGCCTCCATTGCTGAGGCTGCTTTGAACTCGCGATCCTCCCTGCCTCAGCCTCCCAAAGTGCTAGGCTTACTGGCTTGACCACGCCCGGCTTTTTGAAGGACTCTTTTAAGGGAATCATTCCATATCTTCATCTGGTCCTCTTGATTTTGTACCTTTTTTATTTAATCTTGATTCCTCAACAACTTCATCTTGATCCTTTTGATGTGGTTACCTGCTTTATTAATCTAGAGATGGTATCCATATTGGAGAGGATTCATGCTTTGGAAAAACAAAAACAGATCCTCTCCCCCAAATTAATAATGGATCTGGACCCTTCCATGTACCTGAAAGAACATCCTTCCAGTAAACCAAAGGTTTATGTTGTTGACTGTGGGTTCCAATGTCTGTCTCCAGCAGAATAACCATCAGAGTCTAAAGTTAAAAAAATTTAAAGTAAACAGGGCAACTGCCAATCTGTCCTTAGGATTTTTCCAGTTTTCTTCTTCTTTCTGTTTTAACAACATAACTTTTAGTGTGCGGTTTGCTCTTTCAATAATGCCCTGACACTGAGGATTGTATGGGATGCCTGTTTTATGGGATATGTTGAATTTTGCGCAAAACTGTTTGAAAGATGAGGACGTATAAGTGGGACCATTATCTGTTTTAAGCATTTTGGGGTGATGCCCAATGCAGCAAAAGCTTGGTAAACAATGAGATGTGACATCTTTAACTTTTTCTCCGGAATGTAAGGAAGCAAAAATCATGCCTGAGCATGTATCTATGGTTACATGAATAAATCGCAATTTTCCAAAGCTTGGCTCATGAGTAAACATCCATCTGCCACAAATGATTGGGCATTAATCCTCTAGGGTTAACACCAAAATGAGGATTGGGCAAATGTGTCATACAAGATTTACAATCTTTTACAATTGTTCTGGCTTGCTCCTTTGTGATTTTAAACCTACGTTGCAAGGTGGTGCTGTTGACGTGAAAACTGGGAATGAAATAAAGTAGCTTGTTGTAGTGCTGAAAGTATAAATATTGTTTTTGTAAGTTCATCTGCCTTTTGATTACCTTCATGGAGGGGGCCAGGCAATATTAGTATGTGCTCTAATATGGCCTACGAATAGAGGTTCTTTTCTTGCCCACAAAAGTTTTTGTATTTGATAAAACAATTTAAAGGCTGGAGTATGAGGTGCTATTGGTCCTGCTAACTCTAATTTTGGGACGGCTTGTACAATATAGTGGCTATCTGAAAAAATGTTTATGGGCTGGTCTCTAAAATTTTCCAGAGCTCTTACCACAGCTTCCAATTCCACTAGTTGAGCTGATTTGTGTGCAGTTATGTAAGTCATATTTTCTTTTGTAGTGACTACTGCAGCAGTACCATTTGAGGACCCATCTGTAAATACATTAAATGCCTTAGGAATAGGTTGATTTTTATTACCTGTGGAAATATAATAGGATGATTAATACAAAAAGATAATATAGGAGACTTAGGAAGGTGATTATCAAAATTTGCAGAGGTAGAGCATCTAGCTATAGCCCAGTCATTATTCATTGAAGCATAAATTATTGAAGCATATTCATTGAAGCATCAATCTGTGACGATGAATAGGGAGTAATAATAGTAGCAAGGTGAATGCCAAATATTTTAGTAGAAGTTTTAAGTCCTTGAAGAATAAGTTTAGCCACCATGGAGGTATATGACTCAATTATGCTTTTAGGAGAGACAGGCAAATGTATCCATAATAAAGGCCCTTGTTGCCAAAATACTCCTGTCGGTGTATATTGTGAAGAAATAAT
This sequence comes from Tamias sibiricus, assembly GCA_025594165.1. Lineage (NCBI taxonomy): Eukaryota > Metazoa > Chordata > Mammalia > Rodentia > Sciuridae > Tamias > Tamias sibiricus. Next base: position 138,555,838 of record CM046665.1, read on the forward strand.
AATCAATATCAGCGGTTGAGTTAAATCAAATCTGTCACAATGAGCTCCTTCGATGGCTTTTTCTACTACCTTTAAAGCTTTCCTAGCATCAGGAGTCAATGTTCGCAGGTGAGGATGGATCAGGGTCCCTTGATGGATATCAAATAAAGGTTTTAATTGGCCAGTAGTGAGGTTTAGTGTAGGGCGAAGCCAATTAATGTCTCCAGTAGTTTTTGGAAATCATTGAGGGTGGTTAAATGTTCTTTATTTATTAAAATTTTTTGGGGTCTAACAAAAGTATCCATGATTTTAAATCCTAAATATAATATGGGAGATCTGGTTTGAACTTTTTCTTCTGCTATATATAATCCGTTTTTTTTTAAATTTTCTACCATGTCACTGAATATATTAAATAAGATTTTTTGATTAGGGTGGGCCAGTAAAATATCATCCATGTAATGTAGGACACATGAGGTTTGGATATTTATTTTTAATGGGTTGGATAGCCTTGTCCACATATATTTGGCATATGGTGGGGCTATTAGCCATTCCCTGTGGCAAAACCTTCCATTGATATCTCTGATCAGGGCCATTATTGTTAATAGAAGGAACTGAAAAAGCAAACCTGGGGGCATCCAGAGGATGTAGGGGAATAGAAAAGAAGCAATCCTTTATATCAAGACTAATAACATGGAAATTTTTTGGAATAGCTATAGGATTCGGAAGTCCAGGTTGAGTAGGGCCCATGACTTGCATGGTTTTATTAATTTGTCTAAGATCATGTGAATAATCGCCATTTTCCTGATTTTTTTCTTGATCACAAATATGGGGGAATTCCAGGGAGAGGTGGAAGGTTTTCTATATGTCCTGCTTTTAATTGTTCCTTAACTAGTAGGTGGGCCGCTTGTAATTTCTCTTTAGATAGGGGCCACTGAGGGACCCACACTGGCTTATCAGAAAGCCATGGTATTTTCAAAATTATTTTCTCAGTGGCCCTGAAGAAAAAAAATGTCTTTTTCCTATATGATAATGATTTCTTTTAGGGTTAAGCTTACCCTGTACTTTTGATGATTTCTTTTAGGGTTAAGATTACCCTGTATGTTTTACATTTAACACCTGCAGGTTTGGTTGCAAGGTGTACTCCCATTTGTTGTTGTAAAATATCTCTTCCCATAAAGTAACCGGTAGATTAGGTAAAACATAAGGCTGAAATGTGCCTTTATGTCCTTCATCATCCTCCCATTTTAAAATTACCGCACTTTTTTTCTGGGAGGTTATTATATCCCAAGCCTCTTAAACTGGTTGAAGCTTTTTGTAGAGGCCAGTGTTTGGGCCATTGACGTAAATTAATGATGGAAGAATCAGCTCCAGTATCTATAAGACCCTCCATTTCTATTCCTTGGATTCTTATTTTTACACATAGGCCTCCTTGTACAGTCCCGAACCCAGCAAACCATGGGTTTCGAATCAGTGGAACAAAATCCTCTATTGTTTCCTATTTAGAGGCATATTCATTTTAAATGAATTATGTAAATTTGGAAGGAGGAGCAGCTGAGAAATTCTATCTCCCTGATTAATAGAACTTATACTTTGGGGTGAGCTAAGCATTATTTTTATTTCCCCTTTATAGTCTGAGTTTATTACGCTGGGGTCACTTGCAAACCTAATAAGCTTTCAGGACTTTGCCCGATAATAAGTCCTACAGTCCCTGAGGGAAGAGGTCCCCTGACTCCTGTGGGAATCAGTTGAACCCCCATTTCAGGTGTTAACACTATTCGGGTGGTGGAACAGAGGTCTAATCCTGCATTTCCTCCTGTTCCTCTGGCGAGGGAGTGGATGGGTAATAGGGATTGTGTCGGGGAAGCATCTGAGTGGATGCTTGAGGATACTCCTCCTCCAATGCCTCGTACATTTGTGGGCCCCGGGGGCATTGGGCCCCGTGCCCTGTTTTTTGAATTCCTGAACAAAGGATTTCCATGGATGTCAAATTTTGAATAGCATTTATTGGCCAATGATTTCCTTTCTTACACCTGGGGCAGCAACCTGGAGTACGGTATGAATTTGGTCTTATTTCTCTTTGGGGATTTTGCCTCGAATAGCCTGATTGATTATGATAATTTTGCCTAGAATATCCTGATTGATTATAATGTCTATGTTGAGCCCTTGTAAAATTTTGAGGGGCAGCATCTCTCACAGCTGCTTCAATTCACATTCCCTGTGACAAAGGCATCATTTACATCTTTACATAGTTGTATATATATGGAAAGATCCTTTTTATTTTTTTCATGGCCTGATGACTTCCTGGCAATATTTATTAGCATTTTTGTACGCTAATTGAATAACTAATGGCATAACTTGATCAATGTCTCCAAAAACTCTACCTGCAGTTCTCAAAAGTCTATCAGCAAATTCAGCATATGGTTCATTAGGTCCTTGAATTACTTTGGACAAGCTACCTTGTAGATCCCCAGGTCCTTGTACAGTTTTCCATGCCTTTAAGGCAGCTGCATTTATCTGAGCATATACTCCTGGGGTATAATGTTTTTGATCCTGTACGTCTGCGAATTGCCCTTCTCCTGTGAGCATTTCTATATTATGGTCTCCAAACCCTGCATCTGCATTTTCTTTTAGCTGTTTCTATACAAAGTTCCTGAAATTGCGATCGCCAAACCAAGTATTGTCCCCCACTTAATGTTGCTTTACATAGACGTTTTCCAGTCTGCGGGGGTTAAGCTAAAGGTGTTAAGGGACTCAGTATACTCAACGTGAAAGGAGCTTGGGGTCCATAAGTCATTACTGCCTCTTTGAGATTTTTTATTGTTTTGAAATCTACTGGCTGGTGGCCCCTCTGTCCATTTTTCATATTCAAATACTGGCAGTTCCAATGTATCTGTGAGTTACCCTCGAGAGCGCATAAGCGCTCAGAAAGACTTTTTATTTCTATTTCTAGGGTATGCAAACGTCTAGTGATAACCCTTCATATTTTCTGTAATCGATTTCACCATGGGGGAGTAGAGGACACAAGTTCCTCCACTTGATGATCCCTTATCTTGGTCTTCCTTAATTTCCTTTTATTCATTTTCTCAAAATCACCTTTAGTTAATTCCTCCTCACTACTACTACTCTCATTGGTCCTAACTGACTCAGTATACATCCTGAGTCCCAGGTTCAATTGAGACCATGTATCCTTGAAGTATCTCTAATAAATCTTGAATAGCTTTAGCAGCTCGGATCTTTGTAATTTTGGGGACGCTTCTAATACTCTCCTTACTGGTCTTAGTTGACTCAGCGGAATCTATGCTTTTATGATTGCCTTCACTGTTTTCTAAATCCTCCTCACTAACGACAGACTCATCCATATCAAAGAATTCATCAAGAGCCTCGTACACTTGGGTCTTAGTTATTTTCGAACCCTATTTTAAAAACCGCCGCTCTGACTAGAGACTCCTGCGAGGTTTCTCAGTTCTTACCTGCCGTGCTGAATTCCCTGTACGGGCCACCAACTGAAGCCGCCAGAAAGGGATTGCAGCCTGGAACGGCAGCGCCGCGGGAAGGAGTCCGGAGACAGGATGGAGACGAAAAAATTCTTTAATCTTTCTGTCTCTGTCTCTTGTAATTTCTAACACTACATACACACTCTCACAAAAAAACCAAGGCACCTACTCTTACAAGAAACTACAATATCTATACATTAGCGATAACCCTGTCCTTTTCTCTCTCTGGTCTCATTCCCATGCACCCGAGCAGGAATGGTGCTTGCTCGATCTGCTGAGTCCACTGCTCAAATCTCTCGAGATCCTGGGCCAAGTCCCGTGAGGACTACGGAAGGCGACAATGCCCAAAAATATCTATGGCCCGTAGTCAACCGCAATCTTAGCTATCTCCCCAAAACAGGGCTCCTGCACCACACTGTATATATGTAAATGATATACAAATATATTATATACAATATTACATATCAATTAAAATAAAATGAGCAAATACTTAGTCTCAATAGTCTCAACAAATAGAAAATAGTGCTGGTACCATATGATAAACAATGTGTTTGGACTCAACTCACCTCATACACAAAATTTAACCCAAAATGGGTCATAGACCTAAATATAAACAACTAACAATATGAAAATTTAATAAAAATAGTTTTTCTTGGTTTTAGGGTAAGGGATTTTAGATATGACATCAATTATAGAGCCAAATACAGGGTACACACCTGTAATCCCCAGTGGCTTGAGAGGCTGAGGCAGGAAGATTACAATGTTCAAAGCCACCTTCAGCAAAGAGTAAGGTACTATCAAGCAACTCAGTGACACCCTATCACAAATAAAATACAAAATATTGGGTAAGGATGTGGCTCAGTGGTTGAGTGCCCATGAGTTCAAACCCCTGGTTCCAAAAAAATAGAAATGCAAAGGAAAACAGTAAGTTAATTATTCTCAATATTAAAAAAATAACATTTTTGTTGAAAAAACAAAAATTATACCATAAAACAAGTAAAAGATAAGCCAAGACATAGATGGAAATATTTTTGCAAATAAATTATACCTAATAAGAGATTTATATCTAGATAGATAATTCTTACAACTCAATAATAAAAAAGACAAATAATCTAATTAGCAATGTGAAAGGAGTTGAATAAACATTTCTCCAAAGCAGATATATAAGATTGACCAGTAAGGTTATGAAAAGGACAAAAAGCTCAACATCATTAGTCATTAGGAAAAATTATAAATCAAAACCAACGATGGATAATACTTCATATTACCCACTAGGATGAGTATAATCAAAAAAGTGGAGATGATAGCAAGTATTAGGATGTGGAGAAATCAGAATCATCATAAATTAACTTGAGAAAATGGAAAATGGTGCAGCTGCTGTTTCAGAAAAACAGCTTCACAGTGTAACCAGAAATATGGCACAGTGTTATCACATTCTATATGTTCTAAAACCTGATAGATTTTGAAAAGCAATTATCCATCCAAGTCCCTTATTTTTCTGACAGTGGACTTCAATTTTCTTGGATCATTGGGCTAAGTTGTTCTCTCCCAGACAGATAGTATAACTATGGCAAAGCTCAATTTCCAAAGAGTCTAGATTAAAATAGACTATCCTAGTCTAACTTCATTGGTATGTGGTGGAATGAATTCATTTCTGCTTATTTCCCCATAGTGGTCCAAGAGTATGTTTAAAAAACTATTGTTTCGCAAGCATGCAGCTTTACCATTTGCTTTCCCTGACTCTACCTCATCCTTCAGTATTTGTTACTTGTAATTGCTACATTACTCCCTGGATGAGAGAGGCACTTCTTACTAGTATCATAGCTATCCGTTTTTCTCTTTTTTCCATTAGATGTATACTATTTTGATCCAGATAAAGAACATCAGGTGTGGGACCATTAGAGTGATGAAGGGATAATGTTAACATTACATTGATAATACTGAAAGTAGAGTGTAAGTTTTCCAAAAGACTGCTATAATTAAAATACCACAAATACTCTGTCATTTCAACCCCCCCCCCCCTATATTATAATTTTATTTTCTCATAGGCACTTAAAGGTTAAAGAGTTACCTAGTATCAAGATTTTTGACAAGGTCAAGTTCCCCTCTGAAAAAGCTCTAGAGAAAGATTACTTGTACCAATGTCTCTTTTCTGGTTTCTCTGATGGTTGCCAGCAATCCTGTAGCAGTTCTTTGACTTATTGAGGGCATCACCCCGATCTCTTGCCGCCATCGTTTTGTGTCATTCTACTCTGTCTCTCTGGTGTTCATTCCCCCTTATAAGGGGCATCAAATTATATTGAATCTTAGGGCTTGGGACCTAATCTAGTATAACCTAATTTTAATTTAATTACATTTTTAAAAATAAACTATTTCTAGAATAAGGTCACATTCATAGATCCCAGATTTATGAATTTTGGGGGAGCTACTATTGCTATTCATCCCAAGTACAAACAGTTAAATAGGTATGTCAGGTGCAGTGGCACACACGTTATAATTCCAGTAGCCTAGGAGAGGCTGAGGAAAGAGGATCATAGGTTTCAAAGTTCATTCCAGCCTCGGTAACTTAGGCTGCAGGAGCCCTGTTTGGGGATTGGCTTGAATTGCAGTTGACTATGAGCCATGGAGATTTGGGCATTGTCTCCTCCCGTAGTCTCACGAGACTTGTTGCGGGATCTCGAGTGACTTGGCCGAAATTGCTGATCGGGTCAGCGCCATTTTTTTTTTTTTTAGTGGTGTGTTTGGCGTGAGTTAGTCGTTGTTAGAACCAGAGATAAATTTATCAGAATAAAAAGCTGTTTTTCTCCAGTTTGCTTCTGAAGTTCTTCCCGCGGCTCCATTGCTCCAAGCGCTTCAGGCGGCAACAGGTGGCGGCCCGTTCGGGGAACTTCGGAGCGAACAGGTAAGAACTGAAAGGTCTCTAAAGATGGGTTCGAATATAACTGAATCCCAAGTGATAGAGGCTATGCAAAGACTCCTTGATATACCTGACTCTGTTCTCAGTGAGGAGTATATAGACAAAAGTGAAAGTGATCAAAAAAGTGTAGATTCCACTGGGCCAACTGAGACCAGTAAAGAGAGTATTAGAAGAGCCCCAAAAAAGACAAAAATCCAAGCTTTAAAGCTATTCGGGAGTTATTGGCGAAAGCTGAAGGATACTTGCTCTCACTGGAACCTGGGCCTCAGGATATTGCTGTCAGTGAAATTAGCAGTGGTGAGGAATCTAGTAAAAGTGATCCTGAGAAAAATGAGGAAAAAGAAATTAAAAAAGACCGAGAAAAAGGTCCGTCAGGCAGAGGAGTCACTTGTGTCCTCTACTCCCCCATGGGTGGAATCCATTACAGAAAATATGAAGGGTATTACTAGGCATTTACAAACAGAAATAAAAAGTCTTTCTGATCGCTTATGTGCTCTTGAGGACAACTCACAGATACATTATGAACCGCCAGCATTTGAAAAGAAAAATGGACAGAGTGTCCATCAGTCAGTAGATTTCAAAACAATAAAAAATCTCAAAGAGGCAGTAATGACTTATGGGCCCCAAGCTCCTTTCACGTTGAGTATGCTGGAGTCCCTTAACACCTTTAGCTTAACCCCCTCAGTCTGGAAAAGTCTATGTAAAGCAACATTAAGCGGGGGGCAATTCTTGGTTTGGCCATCGCAATTCCAAGAACTTTGTATAGAAATGGCTAAAAGAAACGTGGCTGCAGGGTTTGAAAACTATAATATAGACATGCTCACAGGAGAAGGGCAATTCGCAGACTTACAGGCTCAAACAGATTATGACCCAGATATATATGCTCAGATAAATGCAGCTGCCTTAGAGGCATGGAAAACTGTACAAGGACCTGGGCATCTGCAAGGTAGCTTGTCAAAAGTGATTCAAGGACCTAATGAGCCATATGCCGACTTTGCTGATCGACTTTAGAGAAATGCAGGTAGTGTGTTTGCAGATGTTGACCAAGCTATGCCATTAGTTGTTCAATTAGCTTATGAAAATGCAAATAAATGGTGCCAAGCAGCCATCAGGCCATGGAGAACTAAAAAGGATCTTTCCGTATATATACAACTATGTAAATATATAAATGACGCCTTTGTCACAGGAAATGTGATTGCAGCCTCAATGAGAGGTGCTTCCCCTCGAAATTTCACAAAGGCTAAACGTAGATATTATAATCAATCAGGATATTCCAGGCAAAATTATCATAATCAATCAGGCAATTCTAGGCAAAATCCCAAAAGAGAAATAAGACCAAGCTCATATCGTGCCCCAGGCCGCTGCCCCAGGTGTAAAAAGGGATATCATTGGGCCAATAAATGCCATTCAAAATTTGACATCCATGGAAATCCTTTGTTCAGGAATTCAAAAAACGGGGCACGGGGCCCAATACCCCGGGGCCCACAAATGTACGGGGCATTGCAGAAGGAGTATCCTCAAGCATCCACTCAGATGCTTCCCCTACACAATCCCTACTACCCATCCACTCCCTCGCCAGAGGAACAAGAGGAAATGCAGGAGTAGACCTCTGTTCCACCGCCCGAATAGTGTTAACACCTGAAATGGGGGTTCAACTGATTCCCACAGGAGTCAGGGGACCTCTTCCCTCAGGGACTGTAGGACTTATTATCGGGCATAGTCCTAAAAGCTTATTAGGTTTGCAAGTGACCCCAGGTGTAATAAACTCAGACTACAAAGGGGAAATAAAAATAATGCTTAGCTCACCCCAAAGTATAACTTCTGTTAATCAAGGAGATAGAATTGCTCAGTTGCTTCTCCTTCCCAATTTACATAATTCATTTAAAATGGGTATGCCTCAAGAAGGGAACAATAGAGGATTTTGTTCCACTGACTCAAGTCCCATGGCTTGCTGGGTTCGAGACTGTTCAAAAAGGCCTATGTGTAAAATAAAAATCCAAGGAATAGAAATGGAGGGATTAATAGATACTGGAGCTGACTCTTCCATTATTAATTTACGCCAATGGCCCAAGCACTGGCCTCTGCAAAAAGCTTCAACCAGTTTAAGAGGCTTGGGATATAATAACCTCCCAGATAAAAGTGCAGTAATTTTAAAATGGGAGGATGATGAAGGCCATAAAGGAACATTTCAGCCTTATGTTTTACCTAATCTACCGGTTACTTTATAGGGAAGAGATATTTTGCAACAAATGGGAGTACACTTGGAACCAAGCCTGCAGATGTTAAATGTGAAAACCTACAGGGTAATCTTAACCATAAAAGAACTCATTATCAAAAAGTACAGAGTAATCTTAACCCTAAAAGTAATCATTATCATAAAGGAAAAAGATATTTTTTTTCGGGGCCACTGAGAAAATAATTTTGAAAATACCATGGCTTTCTGATAAGCCAGTGTGGGTCCTTCAGTGGCCCCTATCTAAAGAGAAATTACAAGCGGCCCACCAATTAGTTCAGGAACAATTAGAAGCAGGTCATATAGAACCTTCCACCTCTCCCTGGAATTCCCCCATATTTGTGATCAAGAAAAAGTCAGGAAAATGGCGATTGTTACATGATCTTAGACAAATCAATAAAACCATGCAAGTTATGGGGCCTACTCAACCTGGACTTCCTAGTCCCGTAGCTATTCCAAAAAATTTCCATCTTATTACTCTTGATATAAAGGATTGCCTCTTTTCTATTCCCCTACATCCTCTGGATGCCCCCAGGTTTGCTTTTTCTGTTCCTTCTATGAACAATAATGGCCCTGATCAGAGATATCAATGGAAGGTTTTACCACAGGGAATGGCTAATAGCCCCACCATATGCCAAATATATGTGGACAAGGCTATCCAACCCATTAAAAATAAATATCCAAACCTCATGTGTCTACATTACATGGATGATATTTTATTGGCCCACCCTAATCAAAAAATCTTATTTAATATATTCAATGATGTGGTAGAAAATTTTAAAAAACATGGATTATATATAGCAGAAGAAAAAGTTCAAACCAGATCTCCCATATTATATTTAGGATTTAAAATCATGGATACTTTTGTTAGACCCCCCAAAATTTTAATAAATAAAGAACATTTGACCTCCCTCAATGATTTCCAAAAACTACTGGGAGACATTAATTGGCTTCGCCTTACACTAAATCTCACTACTGGCCAACTAAAACCTTTATTTGACATCCTTCGTGGAGATCCTGATCCATCTTCACCATGAACATTGACTCCTGATGCTAGGAAAGCTTTAAAGTTAGTTGAAAAAGCCATCGAAGGAGCTCATTGTGATAGATTTGATTTAACTCAACCACTGATGTTGATTATTATTTCTTCACAATATACACCCACAGGAGTATTTTGGCAACAAGGGCCTTTATTATGGATACATTTGCCCGTCTCTCCTAAAAGTATAATTGAATCTTATACCTCCATGGTGGCTAAACTTATTCTTCAAGGACTTAAGACTTCTACTAAAATATTTGGCATTCACCCTGCTACTATTATTACTCCCTATTCATCATCACAGATTGAATACTTATGCTTCAATGATAATGATTGGGCTATAGTTAAATGCTCTACTTCTGGAAATTTTGATAATCATCTTTCTAAGTCCCCTATATTATCTTTTTGTATTAATCATCCTATTATATTTCCACAGGTAATAAAAAATCAACCTATTCCTAAGGCATTTAATGTATTTACAGATGGGTCCTCAAATGGTACTGCTACAGTAGTCACTAAAAAAGAAAATATGACTTACATAACTGCACACAAATCAGCTCAACTAGTGGAACTGGAAGCTGTGGTAAGAGCTCTGGAACATTTTAGGGACCAGCCCGTAAACATTTTTTCAGATAGCCACTATATTGTACAAGCCGTCCCAAAATTAGAGTTAGCAGGACCAATAGCACCTCATACTCCAGCCTTTAAATTGTTTTATCAAATACAAAAACTTTTGTGGGCAAGAAAAGAACCTCTATTCGTAGGCCATATTAGAGCTCATACTAATTTGCCTGGTCCCCTCCATGAAGGTAATCAAAAGGCTGATGAACTTACAAAAACAATATTTATACTTTCAGCGCTACAACAAGCTACTTTATTTCACTCCCAGTTTCATGTCAACAGCACCACCTTGCAACGTAGGTTTGAAATCACAAAGGAGCAAGCCAGAACAATTGTAAAAGATTGTAAATCTTGTATGACACATTTGCCCAATCCTCATTTCGGAGTTAACCCTAGAGGATTAATGCCCAATCATTTGTGGCAGATGGATGTTACTCATGAGCCAAGTTTTGGAAAATTGCGATTTATTCATGTGACCATAGATACATGCTCAGGCATGATTTTTGCTTCCTTACATTCTGTAGAAAAAGTTAAAGATGTTACATCTCATTGTTTGCAAGCTTTTGCTGCATTGGGCATCCCCAAAATGCTTAAAACAGATAATGGCCCCGCATATACGTCCTCATCTTTCAAACAGTTTTGCGCAAAATTCAATATATCCCATAAAACAGGCATCCCATACAATCCTCAGGGTCAGGGCATTTTTGAAAGAGCAAACCGAACACTGAAAATTATGTTATTAAAACAAAAAGAAGGAAATTGGAAAAGTCCTAAGGACAGATTGGCAGTTGCCCTGTTTACCTTAAATTTTTTAACTTTAGACTCTAATGGTTATTCTGCTGGAGACAGACATTGGAATCCACACCAACAACATAAACCTTTGGTTTACTGGAAGGATGTTCTTTCAGGTACATGGAAGGGTCCAGATCCAGTATTAATTTGGGGAAGAGGATCTGTTTGTATTTTTCCAAAAGACGAATCCTCTCCAATATGGATACCATCTAGATTAATAAAACAGTTACCACATCAAAATGATCAAGATGAAATTATTGAAGAATCAAGATTAATAAAAAAGGTAAAAAATCAAGAGGACCAAGATGAAGGTACAGAATGATTCCCTCAAAAGAGTCCTTCAAAATATTTCACAACTTAAGTGTCATTCCTCCCGGCCGGGACAAGGAGATCTCTCTTTAGTGTGCTCACAATTGTATTTTTTTTCCTTTTTAAACATGTCTTTATGTCTGTACATTTGTCTACATTTCATGTTAATGTGACGTCACAAAAATATGTTAGTATGTTTGTTCGTCTGTCCAGTGTGACGTCACAAAGAACAAAGCACTTATGAAAAAGAAAATATATATATATTTGGATCCATATATATATATATATATATATGGATCCAAATAACTTTAATTCATTTTAGGTTAAGAGTATTCAATTTAGGTAAATAATTTTATAAATGAAGGTACTTTCAATTTTGATTTATAGGTGTCCCTGGGACTTCTCTTTAGCAAACAATATGACTAGTGCTATATAACCTGATATTTTGGTGTTTTGACTTAAGATTGTTTATTTGTTATTAACTTCATTTGTTTAATAGCTCATTAATTTCAATTATCTCAACAGGTAAAAAAATTGCTCTGTATACAGAGACTCAAGGGTTCCAGCTAACAAATTATTTCTCTCAAGTGCCTTTACCTTTTCTTTAATCTATCTTTAATGCAGTAATTACCCTCAGTCTTTCTTTGTTTTGTTTAAATATATTTTTCAAACTTATGTTTGTAGAAGCTCAACCAGCGATGTGTGTGTGAACAAAAATCAACTTTAATTTTCAGCTCAACCAGCGATGTATGTGAACAAAAATCAACTTTAATTTTCTAATCTAATTATTCTATTTTGTAGTTTGACAACTCGCCTCTTGACTCAGTGCTGCAATAGCACTGCCATTCCTTTAATAATTGATGCTTGAGTTTCTAGGTAGCGGGCCCTGAAGATTTGCCGGTGGCATTGTCTAAACATAAAAAAGACGTCTGCTGCTCAAACATCAAACAACCTCACCAACAGTGTGGCCTCTGCTCTACATGCATGGGGCCTCCTACATCAACATGTTATAACAAATGGACATTTTGATCTTTCATTGTTTGGGACTTTATGGGACAATGCCTTGCGGGTATTTGTCTAGAGAATTCAGTGTGTTACTTGATGGAACTTAGGGCAGCTGATTTGTTTAAACAATTTGATATGCTATGCAATTTGGCTCATCACCAAAAGGCTTGTTGCCTTAAAGCTGCAACATCTCCTCACAATTGGACGGCTGTTAGTCATCATATATAGTCGATCCTAAAGGGCTCCATTGGATGGCTGGTTAGCCAATGACGGGTAAGATCCCCAGAGGGGGACAACCTAAGACAGGCACAGTCGCACGAGACAGTCTCATGTGGCCGACATATCAACCTAAGACAGGAGTCAAGGGCACAGCCTTGATTATCCGATGACGGGTAAGAATGTTGGTTGCACATAGACGTCCTAGAGCATTACCTCTTTTAAAACAAAAAGGGAGAAATGCAGGAGCCCTGTTTGGAGATTGGCTAGAATTGCAGTTGACTATGAGCCGTGAAGATTTGGGCATTGTCTCCTCCCGTAGTCTCACGAGACTTGTTGCGGGATCTCGAGTGACTTGGCCGAAATTGCTGATCGGGTCAGCGCCATTTTTTTTTTAGTGGTGTGTTTGGCGTGAATTAGTCGTTGTTAGAACCAGAGAGAAAAGTTATCAGAATAAAAAGCTGTTTGTCTCCAGTTTGCTTTTGAAGTTTTTCCCGCAGCTCCGTTGCTCCAAGCGCTTCAGGCAGCAACACCTAATGACAAAGATTCATCATGGTATATCTCACATGAAAGTTTTCCCTACTTCACAAATTACATATATATCGATATGACTTTACTTACAAATTTGCCCCTTATTATTCTTGTCAATATTCACATGCTGACCTTCACATTCTGTATTGATCAAAAACCTTATTTGAAAAGGAAATACAAAACTAATGCTAGACTCATTCTCCGTCAAAAATCTACTTGGCAGAGCTGCATACGGTGCATTTGCCTGTGGATAGTGACTTATACATACAATTTTTACTACTACACATGCAGATGTCAGCCTATAGTTATCGATAGGATCCATGCATTCCTTTGCTAATTAACCAATATTAATTGTGTCACTTAATACATTAATTAATACTGAATAAATCATTTAAAGTTAATGTTGGAAAATAAAACGTAATCAAATTACCCAATTAATGTTCTTCTATGTTTCACTCCTTACAAATTTTGGTTTCATTGGAAAATTTTCACCAATACATTCTTACAAATGTTCCTGTTTCACAATACCAACATTCTTCCTCGAGAGTCCCTTCTAACCCCAATAGAAATATCATGTTTATCTCTACTTCAACTCCATTACCTGAATCTAATTTCACATAAGTGCATGCGTAGAGTTGATCTTGTCGTTCAGGCTTGTACGGGATCTAGGCTTGCTGTGAGGCTCAAAGGTCCAGGTCAGAATTTTCACTGATGAATATTAAGGAAGGCATCTGTGTAGGCCCTGAGCGGCAGAAGGTCATCTTCTGGTACCAAAAACATAATCCACATGTAGGGATGTCTCTGAATCAAGCTTTGTCTTCTCATCCCAGGGTAGATGGACTAAACCAAGCCTGTGTGGATATAAGCACCCGGGTGCGAAGGAATAACTTGATCCATTGGTGAAAAAGTCTCAGGCAGATGGGTGTGGCCTCCATCTGAGGCAACCCTTGGAAACTACTGTTAGGAGAGAGTGGTTGCCAAGGAAGTGACCTCATCTCCCTTCCTTCAAGGAAGTAAGCCCACCTCACTTCCTTGGTGATGGAACTCACTCAACTTGGAATCCAGGTAGCTAGGCATAGAGGGGCAGCCAACAGTCCAAGTGTGCTTGCTTATTGGGAGTCCTACCAAGCCCAGAGCCATACTTTCTTCGCCACTACTGATGTTTGGATGGGCAAAAGCCATGAGTGCACTGAGGAGGGCCATTCATGAGATGGAAGGTACTGAATCCTTACTGCGTCACGACCGAGGTGGTGGGTATGCCCTAGGAGATCAGAGCTGAGACGCCATAGTCAACGTCACTTGATCATAGGTGAAACCACAATGGGATGACAACTTGTATCGAGGAAGGCACTCTCCAGGAAAAGGTTCCCCTGTGTGTGTGTGTGTGTGTGTGTGTGTGGTGTGTGTGTGTGTGTGTGTGTTTGTCTGAATATATGTTTTTGTCTCATATCCCCATAGTGTATATAGGATCAACAACTTGTTTCTTTTTTCAATGACTGGTGAGTTCTGAGTTGTTTCCTTGAAGGCTACTTACTGTTTGTATGTAGATTTATCCGTGTTCCTTTATCATTCTAGATACAAGTAGGAACAAAAATGCATTCTTGGATGTGCCTTGTCTAGTGAAAACAGTTTAGCACACATCCTGGCTAATTTTAGACTAATGATTGGACTGTGAATAGGGATCACCAGCTATGGTCGTAAGTGCCTGTGTTACCCTTGTTATTTGGCACTGCCGAGGATGGGCTTTTGTTTTTGTGTAAAAGATGCGTGCCACCTCCAAGCTGTCTAAAATGGTTGTTGATTGGCTTTGTGCAGGGAATGCTGAAGGTCACTGTGAAACTCAGAAATCCATTGGAAAGGTCAAGTTTGCCAAGTAGATCCCTGCCTGTTGAGATAGAAATCAAGAAGGATGAGCAGTAAGACTAGTTGACCCAGTTTGGTCCTGTTGAACAGTCTGACCAGGGCGTTGATCATTCCCATTGTCTTATAACCTTGAATGTGAGTAAAATTTTGCCCAAGGCCATTCTTTGATGTAGCCTCAGAAAAAGCTGATTTGAAATTGAAATGAAGGTGGGAAAATTTTGGCCCACACCTCTGAGACACTGGCTTAGATAGTCATTACCACATTAAAATACACAAAGGTGTTAGGGTCCATTCACATATGAAAGTGTACTTACACCCTCCTCCCCATTATGTCTCTCCATTACATTTGCAGAGGCTCTTCTTATTCAAGAAGTGAGAACAGAGATTTTTGGGGTAGAATGAGTTTGTGCTGGCCTTCCAGTAGCAACCAAATAGGTGGTTGTATTCTTTCTTGGCTCAGAGACACGTGAAAACCTTACCAATTGTGGTCATCATGTCCCTGAATGTGGCCAAAGAGCAGCATGAACTCTAGGCCATTTTATGTTCCCATAATTTCCTGCAGGGTATCGAGCCTACCATGACTCTAGGCAAATGAAGTTCATGGGCATTTACATTAGCCACAATCCTGAACTTCTCGATGTATAGACAACTCCTTGCGAGATGTTTAGGATGCGAGTCTATTGGAAGCAGAGGAGTGTCCTTTGATCCATGAGAGAGGGTTCTTATATGAATTATGATAATTGGTGTGGTGGTGTGAAGAGAAATCTCTGGTCGATGGTGGTGTGAATGTCAGCAGTGAACTGAAACCTGGAGCTACCCCATTAGAAGTATGGCATTGATTGTGCTGGGATTTCAGTGACTGAAGCACCAGAGGTGTCCTTTGGAAGGTTGATCGATTCTGAGCGCCCAGTGTAGATTTGTCCACCACACTAGGAATGTCGGCCAAAAACTCACAGCAATTTTTCTCAGGAGAGCCTTGTCAGCCATATTTGAGATCCCGGAACACACACACACCTTCTCTTTTTGACCCATTGTCCCGGCTGCACCTGACCTCTTGGCCCTTGTTTTGGAAGCCCTCACTACATTATTCGAGTGTTACAGCTGAAAGAGTTTCCAACCACTTAGTGTACCCTGTCTCAATCAGAAACCCACAGCGCCGCCTCCCTTATGCTTGTAATCGAGGTATATTGGTACCCTGATGATATTTTTGACCTTCCCCTGTCCAGGAACCGCTGGAGCACCTGAGGACTTTGTGTTGCTCCTCAAGACTGAAGCAGAGAAGGACTTCATGGAGCAGCAATCAAGAAAAAGCAAGAGAACCTAGATACAAGTGAGTTTTTGTCTACTGCTGCTGGTGCCTGGGCTGGAAGATTAAAGCTATGTGTCAAGTAATCTGTGCTTATCGATGAATCCTCAATGTAGAAAAAGCTTAATATCCTGACGCTGGTTCACCATGTCCCCAGGTACAAAACATGGACCATATGAACATGGATATTGGCACACAAGTTATGAATGGAGCACATCATAAAGTGTACTCTGATGTCGGCAGATCAAACATTCCCTCAGCAGAAGACTCCACACAAAAATTGTCTAAACTGAAACTTCACTTTATTGGGACCTCCAAAACTCAACCAGTGTATACCTAAACACATGCACATCCATAGGAACACTAATTGGCATTTTGAATGAGATGTATCCAAGAATCAATTGCATGTTTTCATATCTCTTAGAAGATCTTCCCGTATGGTATATATTTTCCAGTCCATAGATTATTTATAGTTACTACATGAGTCACATTATACACTATTCTGTGTCCTCAGAGTGCCTTAACGTGGATTGTAGTGCATTTTCACACACGCTCTCTCTCAGAAGTATTCATATTTTTTGATATATTACATATTCATTTCTTCAATCTCATACTACCCTCATTCAATATTGAATACAAACCCAAATACTACCCCTATCACCTCACCTAACTTAACATCATTGCGTGGATCTTCCTGCGAGGTACGATGTCTATTGGGACCTTTACTGTCATTCATCGCATTAGCATTTCAATTACTCTATATTGATCATATGAGACATGCATTCATCTGTAAGCTCAAAGAATCTATTCCCAAGAGTCAATATACATCATGATTTAGGTCAAAATACATCAGCTCACACATTTCTGCCTACTCACTTTGTCATGAACATTTTTTGAATTACAAGTTGTTTTCAATATCTCGACTCCTTATTGGAACAAAACCCTAAACACACACTGTGTGTAACAGTAGAGCTAATGTTGCCACTGCCCCTCATTTTACTGCATACGTGTCGTTGAAGATCAAAGTCCGTGTATATTTTAAAGCTTCATTTCAATCCACCATGATACATTCACATCCAATTCAGTACCTATTCACCTTAGATATATTCGGTATCACCTTCTCTTATATTTTCATTGATAGAACACTCAGTAGAGCTCTCTCTATCCTAAAACTTTCATTTATAGATGTTTCAATCTTTTTCACATCTATGGTGGTATCAAAATTCATGCTACCTGATATACATACATCCATATGTATGTGTGTGTGTATATATATATATATATATATATAAATCTCAGTAACACTAGTGACAAAAAATGCATTACTGACCCTGAAGTTCTATTCATGCCGATTCCTCATTCTAAATCACAGCTTGTATTCCTGAGAACATACGAGCATAGGGCGACACATCCATTGAAATATCGATGGAATGGGTGCTAATGTATTTTAGTTTTCAGAATCTTACATATTTAGCCATCCCTAATGACAAAGATTCATCATGGTATATCTCACATGATAGTTTTCCCTCCTTCACAAATTATATATATATCGATATGACTTTACTTACAAATTTGCCCCTTATTATTCTTGTCAATATTCACATGCTGACCTTCACATTCTGTATTGATCACAAACCTTATTTGAAAAGGAAATACAAAACTAATGCTAGACTCATTCTCCGTCAAAAATCTACTTGGCAGAGCTGCATACGGTGCATTTGCCTGTGGATAGTGACTTATACATACAATTTTTACTATTACACATGCAGATGTTAGCCTGTAGTTATCGATAGGATCCATGCGTGCCTTTGATATTTAACAAATATTAAATGTGTCACTTAATACATTAATTAATACTTAATAAATCATTTAAAGTTAATGTTGGAAAATAAAACGTAATCAAATTACCCACCTAATGTTCTTCTATGTTTCACTCCTTGCAAATTTTTGTTTCATTGGAAATTTTCACCAATACATTCTTAAAATTGTTCCTGTTTCACAATAACAACATTCTTCCTCGAGAGTCCCTTCTGACCCTAATAGAAATATCATGTTCATCTTTTCATCAACTCCATTACCTGAATCTAATTTCACATAAGTGCATGCGTAGAGTTGATCTTGTCGTTCAGGCTTGTACGGGATCTAGGCTTGCTGTGAGGCTCAAAGGTCCAGGTCAGAATTTTCACTGATGAATATTAAGGAAGGCATCTGTGTAGGCCCTGAGCGGCAGAAGGTCATCTTCTGGTACCAAAAACATAATCCACATGTAGGGATGTCTCTGAATCAAGCTTTGTCTTTTCATCCTAGGGTAGATGGACTAAACCAGGCCTGTGTGGATACAAGCACCCAGGTGCGAGGGAATAACTTGATCCATTGGTGAAAAAGTCTCAGGCATATGGGTGCGGCCTCCATCTAAGGCAACCCTTGGAAACCACTGTTAGGAGAGAGTGGTTGCCAAGGAAGTGACCTCATCTCCCTTCCTTCAAGGAAGTAAGCCCACCTCACTTCCTTGGTGATGGAACTCACTCAACTTGGAATCCAGGTAGCTAGGCATATAGAGGCAGCCAACAGTCCCAGTGTTTTTGCTTATTGGGAGTCCTACCAAGCCCAGAGCCATACTTTCTTCTCCACTACTGATGTTTGGATGGGCAAAAGCCATGAGTGCACTGAGGAGGGCCATTCATGAGATGGAAGGTACTGAATCCTTACTGCGTCACGACCGAGGTGGTGGGTATGCCCTAGGAGATCAGAGCTGAGACGCCATAGTCAACGTCACTTGATCATAGGTGAATCCACAATTGGATAACAACTTGTACCGAGGAAGGCACTCTCCAGGAAAAGGTTCCTCTGTGTGTGTGTGTGTGTGTGTGTGTGTGTGTGTGTGTGTGTGTGTGTGTGTTTGTGTGAATATATGGTTTTGTCTCATATCCCCATAGTGTATATAGGATCAACAACTTGTTTCTATTTTCAATGACTGGTGAGTTGTGAGTTGTTTCCTTGAAGGCTACTTACTGTTTGTATGTAGATTTATCCGTGTTCCTTTATCATTCTAGATACAAGTAGGAACAAAAATGCATTCTTGGATGTGCCTTGTCTAGTGAAGACAGTTTAGTACACATCCTGGCTAATTTTAGACTAATGATTGGACTGTGAATAGGGATCACCAGCTATGGTCGTAAGTGCCAGTGTTGCCCTTTTTATTTGGCACTGCCGAGGATGGGCTTTTGGTTTTGTGTAAAAGATGCGTGCCACCTCCAAGCTGTCTAAAGTGGCCGTTGATTGGCTTTGTGCAGGGAATGCTGAAGGTCACTGTGAAACTCAGAAATCCATTGGAAAGGTCAATTTTGCCAAGTAGATCCCTGCCTGTTGAGATAGAAATCAAGAAGGATGAGCAGTAAGACTAGTTGACCCAGTTTGGTCCTGTTGAACAATCTGACCAGGGCGTTGATCTTTCCCATTGTCTTATAACCTTGAATGTGAGTAATATTTTGCCCCAGGCCTCTCTTAGGTATAGCCTCAGAAAAAGCTGTTTTGAAATGGAAATGAAGGTCGGAAACTTTTGGCCCCCACCTCTGTGACACTGGCTTAGATAGTCATTACCACATTAAAATACACAAAGGTGTTAGGGTCCATTCACATATGAAAGTGTAATTACTCCTTACTCCCCATTGTGTCTCTCCATTACATCTGCTGAGGCTCTTCTTATTCAAGAAGTGAGACCAGATTTTTTTGGGGGTAGAATGAGTTTGTGCTGGCCTTCCAGTAGCAACCAAATAGGTGGTTGTGTTATTTCTTGGCTCAGAGACACGTGAAAATCTTACCAATTGTGGTCATCAGGTCCCTGAATGTGGAAAAAGAACAGCATGAATCTCTAGGCCATTTTATGTTTCCATAATTTTCTGCAGGGCGAAGAGCCTACCATGACTCTAGGCAAATGAATTTCATGGGAATTTTCATTAGCCACAGTCTCATATCCCCATGGTGTATATAAGAAAAAATAATTTATTTCTTTTTCCATAACTAGAGAGTAGTCAGTTGTTTTCTTTTAGGCTATTTAGGGTTTGTATGTAGATTTATCCCTGTTCATCTCTCAATCTAGACACAAACCCACAACTCCACCTCCCTCATGCTTGAAATAGAGGTATATTAATACCCTGATACTTTTGACCTTCCCCTGCCCGAAAACTGCTGGAGCACTTGAGGAATTTGTGTTGCTCATCAAGACTGAAGCAGAGAAGGAGTTCTTTGAGCACAAGTCATGACAAAGCAGGAGAACCAAGATACAAGTGAGTTTGTGCCTGCTGATTTTGGTGCCTGGGGTAGAAATGTATAGATATGTGTCAAGATTCTGTGCCTTCGCTACTTGAATCTTCTCGGCCTCCTGCAGGAGTGTGACCCTCTGATCATCTCCCTATTCAAAAGGCCGTAGCATATATCCTGCTTCTACTCACTCCAATTCTCTCTCATTTTGGGGGATGGTCTTTTTATTTATTGTTCAGGCTGGCATTCGGAAGTATTACAGTGCAGCATATGCACATGCATTCCCTTTATGAAGATCTATAGAGTATGATTGGCGTCTTCAATCATAACCCTAATCGTAAACATACTGACGATTTCTACTAACAGTTTGGCAAAACTAAAGCCAATATCAAACACAGTCAGATGCTATGAGGATTCATGTATGCTGTGAGTTGTCAGTTCCATTATCAATGGTAGGTGTTCTGAAATTAGTCATGTTTCCTTTATAAAATTTATCGATGAATCCTCCAACGTAGAAGGAGCTTAATATCCTGACTCTCGTTCACCATGTTCCCAGGGACTGAAAACGGAGCTTATTCACATGTGTGTATTGGCACACATGCTGTGAATAGAGTACATCCTTAAGAGTACTCTGATGTTGGCAGATCAAATATTCCCTCAGCAGGAGACTCTGCACAAAAATTTTCTAAACTGAAACTTGACTTTAATGGAACCTCCAAAACTCAACCAGTGTATACATAAACTCATGCATATAGAAAGGAACACTTATCGGCACTTTGAATCTGATGTATCCAAGTATCAATTGCATGTTTTCATATCTCTTAGTACATCCTCATGTATGGTATATATTTCCAGTCCATAGATTTTATATACTTACCACATGGCTCACATTACACAATATTCTGAGTCCTTAGAGAGCCTTAACGTGGATTGGAGTGCATTGTTTTATACGCTCTCTCTCAGAAATTATCATATTTTGATATACATATTCTTTTCCTTATACTCAAACTAGCCTCATTCAATATTGGATGCAAACTCTGATATTATTCCTGTCACCATACCTAATTTAACATCATTGCATGTACATTTCTGTGAGTTATCATGTCTATTGGGACGTGTACTCTCATTCATCATGGGTGCAGTAGCATTTCAATTGGTCTATATAGATCATATGAGACATGCATTAATCTATAAGCTCAAAAAAAAGTATTCCCAGGAGTCACTCTACATCATGTTTTAGGTCAAAACACGTAAGCTCACACACTTCTTCCTACTCACTTTGAAATGAACATTCTTTCAATTACAAGTAGTTTTCATTATCTCTACTCCTTATTGGAGCAAAAAGCTAAAGACATACTGTATGCAATACTAGAACTAATGTTGCCACTGATCCTCGTTTTACTTTATGCGTGTCCTTGAAAATCAAGAGTCTGTGTATATTTAAAAGCATCATTTCAATTCACCCTGTTACATTTGCATGCATTTCAGTACCTTTTCACCATAAGATATATTCTATGGTGTATCACCTATTCTTAAATTTTCATTGATAGAACACTCAGTAGAGCTACCTCTTTCAAAAAAACGTTCATTAATAGATGTTTCAATCGTTTTCACATTGATGGTGGTGTCAATATCCATGTTTCCTGAGATATATATACATACATATATATATATATATATATATACAGAATCATGAGTTACCGAAAATGCATTACTGACCCTGAACTCACATTCATGCCAAAACCTAATTTTAAATCAATCTCTACGAACATACGAGCATATGTGACACATCCATTGAAATGTCAATGGTATGGGTGCTAATATATTTTAGTTTACACAATCTTATATATTTAGCCATCCCAAATGACAAAGATTCATCAGGGTATAACTCACATGATAGTTTTCTCTACCTCACAAGTTACATATATATCGATATTCATTTTCATACATATTCGCCCCTTGTTATTCTGGTCAATATTCACGTGCTGACATTCACATTCTGTATTGATCAACAACCTTATTTGAAAAGGAAATAGAAAACTAACGCTAGACTCATTCTCCGTCAAAAATCTTCTTGGCAAAGCTGCATATGGTGCATTTGCCACTCGATAGGGACTTATACATACAATTTTCAATATTACACACGCAGCTGTCAGCGTATGTTGATTGATAGGATCCATGCGTGCTTCCCCTAATTAACACATATTAACCTTGTCCATTAATACGTTGAATAATACTTAATAAATCATTGAACGTTAATGTTGGATAATAAAAAATATCCAAATTACTAACCTAAGGCCTTCTATGTTTCATCCCTTACAAATTTTTATGTTTCATAGGAAAATTTTCACCAATACATTCTTACAAATGTTCCTGTATCACAATACCAACATTCTCCCTCGAGAATCATTTCTCCCCCAAATATAACTATCATGTTCATCCTTACTTCAACTCCATTACCTACATCTAATTTCACATAAGTGCATGCTTAGGGTTGATATTGTCGTTCAGGCTTGTAGGGGATCTAGCCCGGCTGAAAGGCTCAAAGGTCAAGGTCAGAATTTTCACTGAAGAATATTAAGGAAGGCATCTGTGTAGGCCCTGAGAGGCAGAAGGTTATCTTCTGGGACCAAAAACACAATCCACATGAGCGGTTGAGTCTGAATCAAACTTTGTCTTCTCATCCCAGGGAAGATGGAAAAAAACAGGCTTGTGTGGATACCTGCACGCGGGTTCATTGGTATAACTTGGTCCATTGGTGAAAAAGTCTCAGGCAGATAGGTGCAGCCTCCATCTCACGCGACCCTTGGAAACCACTGTTGGGAGAGAGTGATTGCCAAAGAAGTGACCTCATCTCCCTTCCTTCAAGGAAGTAAGCTCACCTCACTTCCTTGGTGACGGAACTCACTCAACTTGGAATCCAGGTAACTAAGCATTGAGGGGCAGCCACAGTCCCAGTCTGCTTACTTATTGGGAGTCCTACCAAGCCCAGAGCCATAATTTCTACGCCACTACTGATGTTTGGATGGGCAAAAGCCACCAGTGCACTGAGGAGAGGCCATTCCTGAGAAGGAAGGTACTGGATCCCTACTGGGTCATGTTAGAGGTGGTGGGTTTGCCCAAGGAGACCAGTGTTGAGACAGCGTAGTCAACTTCATTTGATCATAGCTGACTCCCCAATCAGATAACAAGTTGTATCATGGTAGACCTTCTCCAGGAAAAGGTTCCTCTGTGTGTGTGTGGGTGTGTGTGTGTGTGTGGGTGTGTCTGAATATGTGGTTTTGTCTCATATCCACATGGTGTATATAAGAAAAAATAAACTTATTTCTTTTTTCCATAACTAGAGAGTAGTGAGTTGTTTTCCTGAAGGCTATTTAGGGTTTGTATGTAGATTTATCCCTGTTCATCTCTCATTCTAAATACAAAACCACAACTCCACCTCCCTCATGCTTGAAATCGAGGTATATTAATACCCTGATACTTTTGACCTTCCCCTGCCCAGGACATGCTGGAGCAATTGAGGAATTTGTGTTGCTCATCAAGATTGAAGCAGAGAAGGACTTATTTGAGCACAAGGCATGAAAAAGCAGGAGAACTGAGATACAAGTGAGTTTGTGCCTGCTGATGATGGTGCCTGGGGTAGAAAAGTACAGATTTGTGTCAAGATTTCTCTGCCTTCGCCACTTGAATCTTCTCGGCCTTCTGAAGGAGTGTGACCCTCTGATCATTTCCATATTCAAAAGGCCATAGAAGATATCCTTCTTCTACTCTCTCCAATTCTCGCTCATTTTGGGAGATGGTCTTTTTATGTCATTGTTCAGGATGGCATTTGGAAGTATTACAGTGCAGCATATGCACATGCATTCCCTTTATGAAGTTCTATAGAGTATGATTGGCCTCTTCAATCATAACCCTAATCCAAAACATACTGACGACTTCTAAACAGTTTGGCAAAACTAAAGCCAATATCAAATACAGTCAGATGCTATGAGGATTCATGTATGTTGTGACTTGTCAGTTCCATTATCAATGGTAGGTGTTCTGAAAGTAGTCACGTTTCCTTTATAAAATTTTTCAATAAATCCTCCAATGTAGAAGGAGCTTAATATCCTGACTCTCGTTCATCATGTTCCCAGGTACCGAACACGGAGCTTATTCACATGTGTCTTGGCACACATGCTGTGAATAGAGTACATCCTTAAGAGTACTCTGATGTTGGCAGATCAAACATTCCCTCAGCAGGAGACTCTGCACAAAAATTGTCTGAACTGAAACTTGACTTTAATGGAACCTCCAAAACTCAACCATTGTATACATAAACTCATGCATATAGAAAGGAACACTTATCGGCACATTGAATGAGATGTATCCAAGTATCAATTGCATGTTTTCATATCTCTTAGTACATCCTCATGTACAGTATATATTTCCAGTCCATAGATTTTATATAGTTACCACATGACTCACATTATACACTATTCTGAGTCCTTAGAGAGCCTTAACGTGGATTGGAGAGCATTGTTTTATACGCTCTCTCTCAGAAATTATCATATTTTTGATATACATATTCTTTTCCTTATACTCAAACTAGCCTCATTCAATATAGGATGCAAACTCTGATACTATTCCTGTCACCATACCTAATTTAACATCATTGCATGTACATTTCTGTGAGTTATCATGTCTATTGGGACGTGTACTCTCATTCCTCATGGGTGCAGTAGCATTTCAATTGGTCTATATAGATCATATGAGACATGCATTAATCTGTAAGCTCAAAGAATGTATTCCCAGGAGTCACTATACATCATGTTTTAGGTCAAAACACGTAAGCTCACACACTTCTTCCTTCCTACTCACTTTGAAATGAACATTCTTTGAATTACAAGTAGTTTTCATTATCTCTACTCCTTATTGGAGCAAAAAGCTAAAGACACACTGTATGTAATACTAGACCTAATGTTGCCACTGCCCCTCGTTTTAATATATGCATGTATTGAAAATCAGAGTCCGAGTATATTTAAACACCATTTCAATTCACCATGTTACATTCGCATCCATTTCAGTACCTTTTCATCATAAGACATATTCGCGTATCACCTATTCTTAAATTTTCATTGATAGAACACTCAGTAGAGCTACCTCTATCAAAAAACGTTCATTAATAGATGTTTCAATCGTTTTCACATTGATGGTGGTGTCAATATCCATGTTTCCTGATATATATATATATATATATATACACACAGAATCATGAGTTACCGAAAATGCGTTACTGACCCTGAACTCACATTCATGCCAAAACCTAATTTTAAATCAATCTCTACGAACATACGAGCATATGTGACACATCCATTGAAATGTCAATGGTATGGGAGCTAATATATTTTAGTTTACACAATCTTACATATTTAGCCATCCCAAATGACAAAGATTCATCAGGGTATAAC
This sequence comes from Tamias sibiricus, assembly GCA_025594165.1. Classification (NCBI taxonomy): domain Eukaryota; kingdom Metazoa; phylum Chordata; class Mammalia; order Rodentia; family Sciuridae; genus Tamias; species Tamias sibiricus. Next base: position 138,581,853 of record CM046665.1, read on the forward strand.
TCACATGATAGTTTTCTCTACCTCACAAGTTACATATATATCGATATTCATTTTCATACATATTCGCCCCTTGTTATTCTGGTCAATATTCACGTGCTGACCTTCACATTCTGTATTGATCAACAACCTTATTTGAAAAGGAAATAGAAAACTAACGCTAGACTCATTCTCCGTCAAAAATCTTCTTGGCAAAGCTGCATATGGTGCATTTGCCACTCGATAGGGACTTATACATACAATTTTCAATATTACACACGCAGCTGTCAGCGTATGTTGATTGATAGGATCCATGCGTGCTTCCCCTAATTAACACATATTAACCTTGTCCATTAATACGTTGAATAATACTTAATAAATCATTGAACGTTAATGTTGGATAATAAAAAATATCCAAATTACTAACCTAAAACCTTCTATGTTTCATCCCTTACAAATTTTTATGTTTCATAGGAAAATTTTCACCAATACATTCTTACAAATGTTCCTGTATCACAATACCAACATTCTCCCTCGAGAATCATTTCTCCCCCAAATATAAATATCATGTTCATCCTTACTTCAACTCCATTACCTACATCTAATTTCACATAAGTGCATGCTTAGGGTTGATATTGTCGTTCAGGCTTGTAGGGGATCTAGCCCGGCTGAAAGGCTCAAAGGTCGAGGTCAGAATTTTCACTGAAGAATATTAAGGAAGGCATCTGTGTAGGCCCTGAGAGGCAGAAGGTTATCTTCTGGGACCAAAAACACAATCCACATGAGCGGTTGAGTCTGAATCAAACTTTGTCTTCTCATCCCAGGGAAGATGGAAAAAACCAGGCTTGTGTGGATACCTGCACGCGGGTTCATTGGTATAACTTGGTCCATTGGTGAAAAAGTTCTCAGGCAGATAGGTGCAGCCTCCATCTCACGCGACCCTTAGAAACCACTGTTGGGAGAGAGTGATTGCCAAAGAAGTGACCTCATCTCCCTTCCTTCAAGGAAGTAAGCTCACCTCACTTCCTTGGTGACGGAACTCACTCAACTTGGAATCCAGGTAACTAAGCATAGAGGGGCAGCCACAGTCCCAGTCTGCTTACTTATTGGGAGTCCTACCAAGCCCAGAGCCATAATTTCTACGCCACTACTGATGTTTGGATGGGCAAAAGCCACCAGTGCACTGAGGAGAGGCCATTCCTGAGAAGGAAGGTACTGGATCCCTACTGGGTCATGTTAGAGGTGGTGGGTTTGCCCAAGGAGACCAGTGTTGAGACAGCGTAGTCAACTTCACTTGATCATAGCTGACTCCCCAATCAGATAACAAGTTGTATCATGGTAGACCTTCTCCAGGAAAGGTTCCTCTGTGTGTGTGTGTGTGTGTGTGTGTGTGTGTGTGTGTGTGTGTCTGAATATGTGGTTTTGTCTCATATCCCCATGGTGTATATAAGAAAAAATAACTTATTTCTTTTTTCCATAACTAGAGAGTAGTGAGTTGTTTTCTTGAAGGCTATTTAGGGTTTGTATGTAGATTTATCCCTGTTCATCTCTCATTCTAATACAAACCCACAACTCCACCTCCCTCATGCTTGAAAAAGAGGTATATTAATACCCTGATACTTTTGACCTTCCCCTGCCCAGGACATGCTGGAGCACTTGAGGAATTTGTGTTGCTCATCAAGACTGAAGCAGAGAAGGACTTATTTGAGCACAAGTCATGACAAAGCAGGAGAACCGAGATACAAGTGAGTTTGTGCCTGCTGATGATGGTGCCTGGGGTAGAAAAGTACAGATATGTGTCAAGATTCTCTGCCTTCGCCACTTGAATCTTCTCGGCCTTCCTGAAGGAGTGTGACCCTCTGATCATTTCCATATTCAAAAGGCCATAGCAGATATCCTTCTTCTACTCTCTCCAATTCTCGCTCATTTTGGGAGATGGTCTTTTATGTCATTGTTCAGGATGGCATTTGGAAGTATTACAGTGCAGCATATGCACATGCATTCCCTTTATGAAGTTCTATAGAGTATGATTGGCCTCTTCAATCATAACCCTAATCCAAAACATACTGACGACTTCTACTAACAGTTTGGCAAAACTAAAGCCAATATCAAATACAGTCAGATGCTATGAGGATTCATTTATGTTGTGACTTGTCAGTTCCATTATCAATGGTAGGTGTTCTGAAAGTAGTCACGTTTCCTTTATAAAATTTATCAATAAATCCTCCAATGTAGAAGGAGCTTAATATCCTGACTCTCGTTCATCATGTTCCCAGGTACCGAACACGGAGCTTATTCACATGTGTATTGGCACACATGCTGTGAATAGAGTACATCCTTAAGAGTACTCTGATGTTGGCAGATCAAACATTCCCTCAGCAGGAGACTCTGCACAAAAATTGTCTGAACTGAAACTTGACTTTAATGGAACCTCCAAAACTCAACCAGTGTATACATAAACTCATGCATATAGAAAGGAACACTTATCGGCACATTGAATGAGATGTATCCAAGTATCAATTGCATGTTTTCATATTTCTTAGTACATCCTCATGTATGTATATATTTCCAGTCCATAGATTTTATATAGTTACCACATGACTCACATTATACACTATTCTGAGTCCTTAGAGAGCCTTAACGTGGATTGGAGTGCATTGTTTTATACGCTCTCTCTCAGAAATTATCATATTTTTGATATACATATTCTTTTCCTTATACTCAAACTAGCCTCATTCAATATTGGATGCAAACTCTGATACTATTCCTGTCACCATACCTAATTTAACATCATTGCATGTACATTTCTGTGAGTTATCATGTCTATTGGGACGTGTACTCTCATTCCTCATGGGTGCAGTAGCATTTCAATTGGTCTATATAGATCATATGAGACATGCATTAATCTGTAAGCTCAAAGAATGTATTCCCAGGAGTCACTATACATCATGTTTTAGGTCAAAACACGTAAGCTCACACACTTCTTCCTTCCTACTCACTTTGAAATGAACATTCTTTGAATTACAAGTAGTTTTCATTATCTCTACTCCTTATTGGAGCAAAAAGCTAAAGACACACTGTATGTAATACTAGACCTAATGTTGCCACTGCCCCTCGTTTTAATTATGCATGTCCTTGAAAATCAGAGTCCGAGTATATTTAAAAGCATCATTTCAATTCACCATGTTACATTCGCATCCATTTCAGTACCTTTTCACCATAAGATATATTCGCGTATCACCTATTCTCAAATTTTCATTGATAGAACACTCAGTAGAGCTACCTCTATCAAAAAAATGTTCATTAATAGATGTTTCAATCGTTTTCACATTTATGGTGGTGTCAATATCCATGTTTCCTGATATATATATATATATATATCTAAACAGAATCATTACTGACCGAAAAGGCGTTACTGACCCTGAACTCACATTCATGCCAAAACCTAATTTTAAATCAATCTCTACGAACATACGAGCATATGGTGACACATCCATTGAAATGTCAATGGTATGGGTGCTAATATATTTTAGTTTACACAATCTTACATATTTAGCCATCCCAAACGACAAAGATTCATCATGGTATAACTCACATGATAGTTTTCTCTACCTCACAAGTTACATATATATCGATATTCATTTTCATACATATTCGCCCCTTGTTATTCTGGTCAATATTCACGTGCTGACATTCACATTCTGTATTGATCAACAACCTTATTTGAAAAGGAAATAGAAAACTAACGCTAGACTCATTCTCCGTCAAAAATCTTCTTGGCAAAGCTGCATATTCTTGTTTCTTCTATATTGAAAAGAAGAGGAGCTCAAAGTGTTCTAGCCCTAACTAGTTTAAGATATTCTTTAGGGAAAGTTTATCTGGCTGATTGCTGATTCGCAAATTTGTGCTCGTCATTGCTACTGGCTATTTGCCTTCATTGTCTATTAATGTTTGCTGATGGCTAATTGCCCTCTTTTGTCTGGAAGATGTATAAAAAGGCTGAGAGAAATATAATAAAAAAAACACTGCATGCTGATCCTGTGTTGGAGTCTGTCCTACAACATCTGGCGTAGTCGGCAGGATCGGCACCGAAAGGGTAAGCCCCCGGGTTATAAATTAGGATGGGGGACTTTCGGGATAATTATTAAAAAATTCTAAAATTATTTTAAGGAATTCCAATTCATGCAGTCTCTGCACCGAAAGGGTTATCGCCCCAGGACGGGGGACTTTCGGCATTATCTTAAGGAATTCCAATTCATGCAGTTTCTGCACCGAAAGGGTTAACGCCCCAAGGACGGGGGACTTTCGGCATTATCTTAAGGAATTCCAATTCATGCAGTCTCTCTGCACCGAAAGGGTTAACGCCCCAAGGACGGGGGACTTTCGGCATTATCTTAAGGAATTCCAATTCATGCAGTTTCTGCACCGAAAGGGTTAACGCCCCAAGGACGGGGGACTTTCGGCATTATCTTAAGGAATTCCAATTCATGCAGTCTCTGCACCGAAAGGGTTATCGCCCCAAGGACGGGGGACTTTCGGCATTATCTTAAGGAATTCCAATTCATGCAGTCTCTGCACCGAAAGGGTTAACGCCCCAAGGACGGGGGACTTTCGGCATTATCTTAAGGATTCCAATTCATGCAGTCTCTGCACCGAAAGGGTTAACGCCCCAAGGACGGGGGACTTTCGGCATTATCTTAAGGAATTCCAATTCATGCAGTTTCTGCACCGAAAGGGTTAACGCCCCAAGGACGGGGGACTTTCGGCATTATCTTAAGGAATTCCAATTCATGCAGTCTCTGCACCGAAAGGGTTATCGCCCCAAGGACGGGGGACTTTCGGCATTATCTTAAGGAATTCCAATTCATGCAGTCTCTGCACCGAAAGGGTTAACGCCCCAAGGACGGGGGACTTTCGGCATTATCTTAAGGAATTCCAATTCATGCAGTTTCTGCACCGAAAGGGTTAACGCCCCAAGGACGGGGGACTTTCGGCATTATCTTAAGGAATTCCAATTCATGCAGTCTCTGCACCAAAAGGGTTAACGCCCCAAGGACGGGGGGACCTTTTGGCATTATAATGGGAAATTCCCAATCATTGAAAACTCAATATATAGAGTTACTACAAGGGTTATTATATTCAATAGAGGTAAAGACCTCTCAAAAAAGATTAAAAAAATTATTTCAGACAATTGAGAGTCATTGTTATTGGTTTCAGTATCAAACTAAAGTACAATTAAACTTAAGGGAATGGAAACTTGTCCTAAAAGAATTGCGGAAGCAACATCAATCTGGTAATGTTATATCTGTGAAAGAATGGATGCTTTGCAGTGCTATTACTCAAGCTTTACAGTTGTTAGAAACTAACAGTGATAAGGAGACACAGAGTCATATAAAAGGAGAAGACAAAATATCTGGTGAAAAAGTCGAAACTAAGGAAGGGTTCATGACTCTGTAGATGAACCCCCCTGAGTCTGATGGGAATACATCCTCAAAATCAGAATATGAGAATGATATTAGCAAATCTGATAATGATTTAGAAGTAAAAGAAATGATGAATATTTTTAAAAAAAACAGATGAAATTAAAAAAGCAAAATGCTTCTTTAAGAAAATATTTTAGAGCTTATACTAGAGTAAATGACCTTAAACATCAAGCCTCAATTTTTGTTGCTGCTATAAGCTGAAACCTTGAAACCTGATAAGACAGAAATTTGTTACAATTGTAGAAAAGCTGGGCACTTTCAAAAAGATTACCATAAGCTAAAAGAGAATTTATCTATTCCCAAGAAAAACAGAAAATCACCAAACTGAAGTTTGCCAGCGTTATTGCCAAGGCAAACACTGTTCCAATTAAGAATACAATAAAATTATTTCAAAAGATGAAGAAATAAAGGAAATTAACACATAAGAAAAAAAATTAAAAATTATACAACTATATTTAAACAATAACTATTATTTTAAAGTATTATAATGTTATTTCTTTAAGAACTAAACTTGATTGATATAAAAAATATCAATATAATTATAATGAAATAATACCCTTCTTTGTATATTATATGTGTTAATATCTTTCAAGTATAGAAACCTTAAAATAAAAGCTTTAAAAGAACATTATATCAAACTGATGTTCTCCAAACTAGGGTTATATAATAATTTAAAACTTATAAAGATAATATTAAAGGTTTATTTATATCATTTAAAATATGTTCTATAAATGGACCTAATATCAATAAGATATAAAGTTTTATATTACTATTTACACTTATATACAATTTAAAATATATATATGTATACATATATATACAAACTATAAAATCCAAAATAAATCAATAATAATAATAATAATAAATGACTATATAATTATAAACTTAAACCCAATGATCTTAATTTAAGACTAATGAAACTAATCTGCTAAATGCTTAAGATCAAATCTTTAAAGTCAAATCAATTTTTTTTTTTAAATTCTATTTGTTATTATATTTTGCTATTATGGGCCTACCAACTAAAATTTAAACTAACTATGCTCCTGCTTTTACCTCTCAAAAGTTATTTAATTTTTTACAACATTTTAATGTAACACATACTTTTGCTATTCCCTATAATAGTCAAAGTCAAGCTATTATTAAAAGGGCTAACCATACCCTTCATGAATATATTCAAAAAATAAAAAGGGGGGATATACAGATAGCCTATACACTTCAAAACATTCTTCATAGAACTTTATTAACTTTAAATTTTTTGAATGTTTGGTCTACATTATTTAAACAGTTCAAGATACTTATTTGGTATAAGAATAAAAACAACAAATAAATGTCTAAATTGTTACATAAAATAGGGAGGAGATTTGCTCTTATTTCTACAGGTGGAGCACCTTTTTGGATTCCTTCAAGATTTCTTAAGTTGCAGGATGAGAAATCCCTTCATCAGACAGTTTCAGGAATTATCAACCCAGAGAACCCTCACTATGGCAACAGCAAAAGGACCTGACACTCAGCTTGCTACAGATGTGCTTAACCTGCAACATACGGTATCCTGGCTTGGAGATCAAATAACACTTTTGGCCACGCGCAGCGTTTTGAAATGTGACTGGAATTCTTCTCATTTTTGCATAACTCCTGTGCCTTATAATATTAGTGAATCTTGGGACAAAGTTCGGAAACATTTGACTGGACACCAAAATTTAACTGTGGAAATCATGGAATTAGAAAAAACTATTATGGACACTTTTAGTAAAAAGTTGCCTGATATAACAGGATCTGACATCATTCAAGGACTTACCACCAATATTGCTAATCTTAATCCATTGGGTTATAAACTCTACTATGTTATTCACTTCCTTGGGTAATATTATATTAATTTCTCTTGTATGCTTTGTTTTGTATATAGTCTTCCAGCGCTATAAGAAACAACAGCAATTGAACCACGACAAAAAAACTGCTCTTATCGCTTCAGCCTTGGCATCTTACGAAAACAGAAAGGGGGAGATGTAGAGAATCAGAAGAAGAACAACAAGATTCCTTGCAAACGAGGCCTTGTTGTCCTCGGGTGGGCGTGTCTGCAAACGGAACGTTCTGCTGAGAGGTGTAGAACAGATAGAGAAGAAACAAGTAGTTTATCAAAAGTAATGGGTGAGGGTGTTCTCGCAAACGAGGCACTTATCACCCCTTGGTGAACATACTGCAAACGGTATGTTATGCCAAGAGGCTAATCAGAAAGTTTGGCAACAACAGTTCTTGCAAACGAGGCTTTGTTGCCCTTGGTGGGCGTGTCTGCAAACGGAACGCCTTGCCAAGAGATATAGAATAGATAGTAAAGAAAACATTGCTTGCAAACGAGGGTGTTTCTTTCTTGTTTCTTCTATATTGAAAAGAAGAGGAGCTCAAAGTGTTCTAGCCCTAACTAGTTTAAGATATTCTTTAGGGAAAGTTTATCTGGCTGATTGCTGATTCGCAAATTTGTGCTCGTCATTGCTACTGGCTATTTGCCTTCATTGTCTATTAATGTTTGCTGATGGCTAATTGCCCTCTTTGTCTGGAAGATGTATAAAAAAGGCTGAGAGAAATATAATAAAAAAAAACACTGCATGCTGATCCTGTGTTGGAGTCTGTCCTACAACACATATGGTGCATTTGCCACTGGATATTGACTTGTACATACAATTTTCAATATTACACACGCAGCTGTCAACTTATGTTGATTGATACGATCCATGCGTGCTTCCCCTAATTAACACATATTTAACTTGTCCATTAATACGTTGAATAATAGTTAATAAATCATTGAACGTTAATGTTGGATAATAAAAAATATCCAAATTACTATCCTAAGGCCTTCTGTGTTTCATCCCTTACAAATATTTATGTTTCATAGGAAAATTTTCACCAGCACATTCTTACAAATGTTCCTCTATCACAATACCAACATTATTCCTCAAGAATCATTTCTCACCCAAATATAAAAATATCCTTATGTTCATCCTTACTTCAACTCCATTACCTAAATCTAATTTCACATAAGTTCATGCGTAGGGTTGATATATTGTCGTTCAGGCTTGTAGGGGATCTAGCCCGGCTGAAAGGCTCAAAGGTTTAGGTCAGAATTTTCACTGAAGAATATTAAGGAAGGCATCTGTGTAGGCCCTGAGAGGCAGAAGGTTATCATCTGGGACCAAAAACATAATCCACATGAGCGGATGAATCTGAATCAAGCTTTGTCTTCTCATCCCTGGGAAGATGGAAAAAACTAGGCCTGTGTGGATACCTGAACGCGGGTTCATTGGTATAACTTGGTCCATTGGTGAAAAATTCTCAGGCATATAGGTGCAGCCTCCATCTCATGCGACCCAAAGAAACCACTGTTGGAAGAGAGTGGTTGCCAAGGAAGTGACCTCATCTCCCTTCCTTCAAGGAAGTAAGCTCACCTCACTTCCTTGGTGACGGAACTCACTCAACTTGGAATCCTGGTAACTAAGCATAGAGGGGCAGCCGCAGTCCCAGTCTGCTTACTTATAGGGAGTCCTACCAAGCCCAGAGTCATAATTTCTACGCCACTACTGATGTTTGGATGGGCAAAATCCACCATTGCACTGAGGAGAGGACATTCCTGAGAAGGAAGGTACTGGATCCCTTCTGGTTCATGATAGAGGTGGTGGGTTTGCCCAAGGAGACCAGTGTTGAGACAGCATAGTCAACTTCACTTGATCATAGCTGACTCCGCAATCAGATAACAAGTTGTATTGTGGTAGACCTTCTCCAGGAATAGGTTCCTTTGTGAGTGTGTGTGTGTGTTTGTGTGTGTGTGTGTGTGTGTGTCTGAATATGTGGTTTTGTCTCATATCCCCATGGTGTATATAATAAAAAATAACTTGTTTCTTTTTTCCATAACTAGAGAGTAGTGAGTTGTTTTATTGAAGGCTATTTAGGGTTTGTATGTAGATTTATCCCTGTTCATCTCTCATTCTAGATACAAACCCACAATGCCACCTCCCTCATGTTTGAAAAAGAGGTATATTAATACCCCGATACTTTTGACCTTCCCCTGCCCAGGACCTTCTGGAGCACTTGAGGAATTTGTGTTGCTCATCAAGACTGAAGCAGAGAAGGACTTCTTTGAGCACAAGTCATGACAAAGCAGGAGAACCGAGATACAAGTGAGTTTGTGCCTGCTGATGATGGTGCCTGGGGTAGAAATGTATAGATATGTGCCAAGAGTTCTGTGCCTTCGCCACTTGAATCTTCTCGGCCTCCTGAAGGAGTGTGACCCTCTGATCATTTCCATATTCAAAAGGCCATAGCAGATATCCTTCTTCTACTCTCTCCAATTCTCGCTCATTTGGGGAAATGGTCTTTATATGTCATTGTTCAGGATGGCATTTGGAAGTATTACATTGCAGCATATGCACATGCATTCCCTTTATGAAGTTCTATAGAGTATGATTGGCGTCTTCAATCACAACCCTAATCCTAAACATACTGATGACTTCTACTAACAGTTTGGCAAAACTAAAGCCAATATCAAATACAGTCAGATTCTATGAGGATTCGTGTATGTTGTGACTTGTTAGTTCCATTAACAATGGTAGGTGTTCTGAAAGTAGTCACGTTTCCTTCATAAAATTTATCGATGAATCCTCCAATGTAGATGGAGCTTAATATCCTAACTCTCGTTCACCATTTTCCCAGGTACCGAACACGGAGCTTATTCACATGTGTATTGGCACACATGCTGTGAATAGAGTACATCCTTAAGAGTACTCTGATGTTGGCAGATCAAACATTCCCTCAGCAGGAGACTCTGCACAAAAATTGTCTGAACTGAATCTTCACTTTAATGGAACCTCCAAAACTCAACCAGTGTATTCATAAACTCATGCATATAGAAAGGAACACTTATCGGCACTTTGAATGAGATGTATCCAAGTATCAACTGCATGTTTTCATATCTCTTAGTACATCCTCATGTATGGTATATATTTCCAGTCCATATATTTTATATAGTTACCACATGACTCACATTATACACTATTCTGAGTCCTTGGAGAGCCTTAACGTGGATTGGAGTGCATTGTTTTATACGCTCTCTCTCAGAAAATTATCATATTTTTTATATACATATTCTTTTCCGTATACTCAAACTAGCCTCATTCAATATTGGATGCAAACTCTGATACTATTCCTGTCACCATACCTAATTTAACATCATGCATGTACATTTCTGTGAGTTATCATGTCTATTGGGACGTGTACTCTCATTCATCATGGGTTGCAGTAGCATTTCAATTGTTCTATATAGATCATATGAGACATGCATTAATCTGTAAGCTCAAAGAATGTATTCCCAGGAGTCACTATACATCATGCTTTAGGTCAAAACACGTAAGGTCACACACTTCTTCCTTCCTACTGACTTTGAAATGAACATTCTTTCAATTAAAAGTAGTTTTCATTATCTCTACTCCTATTGGAGCAAAAAGCTAAAGACACACTGTATGTAATACTAGACATAATGTTGCCACTGCCCGTCGTTTTGCTTTATGCGTGTCCTTGAAAATCAGAGTCCGAGTATATTTAAAAGCATCATTTCAATTCACCATGTTACATTTGCATCCATGTCAGTACCTTTTCACCATAAGATATATTCGCGTATCACCTATTCTCAAATTTTGCATTGATAGAACACTCAGTAGAACTACCTCTATCAAAAAAATGTTCATTAATAGATGTTTCAATCGTTTTCACATTTATGGTGGTGTCAATATCCATGTTTCCTGATATATATATACATATCTGTAAATATGGAATCATTACTGACCGAAAAGGCGTTACTAACCCAGAACTCACATTCATGCCAAAACCTAATTTTAAATCAATCTCTACGAACATACGAGCCTATGGTGACACATCCATTGAAATGTCAATGGTATGGGTGCTAATATATGTTTAGTTTACACAATCTTACATATTTAGCCATCCCAAATGACAAAGATTCATCAGGGTATAACTCACATGATAGTTTTCTCTACCTCACAAGTTACATATATATCGATATTCATTTTCATACATATTCGCCCCTTGTTATTCTGGTCAATATTCACGTGCTGACATTCACATTCTGTATTGATCAACAACCTTATTTGAAAAGGAAATAGAAAACTAACGCTAGACTCATTCTCCGTCAAAAATCTTCTTGGCAAAGCTGCATATGGTGCATTTGCCACTGGATATTGACTTGTACATACAATTTTCAATATTACACACGCAGCTGTCAACTTATGTTGATTGATACGATCCATGCGTGCTTCCCCTAATTAACACATATTTAACTTGTCCATTAATACGTTGAATAATAGTTAATAAATCATTGAACGTTAATGTTGGATAATAAAAAATATCCAAATTACTATCCTAAGGCCTTCTGTGTTTCATCCCTTACAAATTTTTATGTTTCATAGGAAAATTTTCACCAGCACATTCTTACAAATGTTCCTCTATCACAATACCAACATTATTCCTCAAGAATCATTTCTCACCCAAATATAAATATCATGTTCATCCTTACTTCAACTCCATTACCTAAATCTAATTTCACATAAGTTCATGCGTAGGGTTGATATTGTCGTTCAGGCTTGTAGGGGATCTAGCCCGGCTGAAAGGCTCAAAGGTTTAGGTCAGAATTTTCACTGAAGAATATTAAGGAAGGCATCTGTGTAGGCCCTGAGAGGCAGAAGGTTATCATCTGGGACCAAAAACATAATCCACATGAGCGGATGAATCTGAATCAAGCTTTGTCTTCTCATCCCTGGGAAGATGGAAAAAACTAGGCCTGTGTGGATACCTGAACGCGGGTTCATTGGTATAACTTGGTCCATTGGTGAAAAATTCTCAGGCATATAGGTGCAGCCTCCATCTCATGCGACCCAAAGAAACCACTGTTGGAAGAGAGTGTTTGCCAAGGAAGTGACCTCATCTCCCTTCCTTCAAGGAAGTAAGCTCACCTCACTTCCTTGGTGACGGAACTCACTCAACTTGGAATCCTGGTAACTAAGCATAGAGGGGCAGCCGCAGTCCCAGTCTGCTTACTTATAGGGAGTCCTACCAAGCCCAGAGTCATAATTTCTACGCCACTACTGATGTTTGGATGGGCAAAATCCACCATTGCACTGAGGAGAGGACATTCCTGAGAAGGAAGGTACTGGATCCCTTCTGGTTCATGATAGAGGTGGTGGGTTTGCCCAAGGAGACCAGTGTTGAGACAGCATAGTCAACTTCACTTGATCATAGCTGACTCCCCAATCAGATAACAAGTTGTATTGTGGTAGACCTTCTCCAGGAATAGGTTCCTTTGTGAGTGTGTGTGTGTTTGTTTGTGTGTGTGTGTGTGTGTCTGAATATGTGGTTTTGTCTCATATCCCCATGGTGTATATAATAAAAAATAACTTGTTTCTTTTTTCCATAACTAGAGAGTAGTGAGTTGTTTTATTGAAGGCTATTTAGGGTTTGTATGTAGATTTATCCCTGTTCATCTCTCATTCTAGATACAAACCCACAATGCCACCTCCCTCATGTTTGAAAAAGAGGTATATTAATACCCCGATACTTTTGACCTTCCCCTGCCCAGGACCTTCTGGAGCACTTGAGGAATTTGTGTTGCTCATCAAGACTGAAGCAGAGAAGGACTTCTTTGAGCACAAGTCATGACAAAGCAGGAGAACCGAGATACAAGTGAGTTTGTGCCTGCTGATGATGGTGCCTGGGGTAGAAATGTATAGATATGTGCCAAGAGTTCTGTGCCTTCGCCACTTGAATCTTCTCGGCCTCCTGAAGGAGTGTGACCCTCTGATCATTTCCATATTCAAAAGGCCATAGCAGATATCCTTCTTCTACTCTCTCCAATTCTCGCTCATTTGGGGAAATGGTCTTTATATGTCATTGTTCAGGATGGCATTTGGAAGTATTACATTGCAGCATATGCACATGCATTCCCTTTATGAAGTTCTATAGAGTATGATTGGCGTCTTCAATCACAACCCTAATCCTAAACATACTGATGACTTCTACTAACAGTTTGGCAAAACTAAAGCCAATATCAAATACAGTCAGATTCTATGAGGATTCGTGTATGTTGTGACTTGTTAGTTCCATTAACAATGGTAGGTGTTCTGAAAGTAGTCACGTTTCCTTCATAAAATTTATCGATGAATCCTCCAATGTAGATGGAGCTTAATATCCTGACTCTCGTTCACCATTTTCCCAGGTACCGAACACGGAGCTTATTCACATGTGTATTGGCACACATGCTGTGAATAGAGTACATCCTAAGAGTACTCTGATGTTGGCAGATCAAACATTCCCTCAGCAGGAGACTCTGCACAAAAATTGTCTGAACTGAATCTTCACTTTAATGGAACCTCCAAAACTCAACCAGTGTATTCATAAACTCATGCATATAGAAAGGAACACTTATCGGCACTTTGAATGAGATGTATCCAAGTATCAAATGCATGTTTTCATATCTCTTAGTACATCCTCATGTATGGTATATATTTCCAGTCCATATATTTTATATAGTTACCACATGACTCACATTATACACTATTCTGAGTCCTTGGAGAGCCTTAACGTGGATTGGAGTGCATTGTTTTATACGCTCTCTCTCAGAAATTATCATATTTTTTATATACATATTCTTTTCCGTATACTCAAACTAGCCTCATTCAATATTGGATGCAAACTCTGATACTATTCCTGTCACCCATACCTAATTTAACATCATGCATGTACATTTCTGTGAGTTATCATGTCTATTGGGACGTGTACTCTCATTCATCATGGGTGCAGTAGCATTTCAATTGTTCTATATAGATCATATGAGACATGCATTAATCTGTAAGCTCAAAGAATGTATTCCCAGGAGTCACTATACATCATGTTTTAGGTCAAAACACGTAAGGTCACACACTTCTTCCTTCCTACTGACTTTGAAATGAACATTCTTTCAATTACAAGTAGTTTTCATTATCTCTACTCCTTATTTGGAGCAAAAAGCTAAAGACACACGGTATGTAATACTAGACCGAATGTTGCCACTGCCCTCGTTTTACTTTATGCGTGTCCTTGAAAATCAGAGTCCGAGTATATTTAAAAGCATCATTTCAATTCACCATGTTTACATTCGCATCCATTTCAGTACCTTTTCACCATAAGATATATTCGCGTATCACCTATTCTCAAATTTTCATTGATAGAACACTCAGTAGAGCTACCTCTATCAAAAAAATGTTCATTAATAGATGTTTCAATCGTTTTCACATTTATGGTGGTGTCAATATCCATGTTTCCTGATATATATATACATATCTGTAAATACAGAATCATTACTGACCGAAAAGGCGTTACTGACCGTGAACTCACATTCATGCCAAACCTAATTTTAAATCAATCTCTAAGAACATACGAGCATATGGTGACACATCCATTGAAATGTCAATGGTATGGGTGCTAATATATTTTTAGTTTACACAATCTTACATATTTAGCCATTCCAAACGACAAAGATTCAACATGGTATAACTCACATGATAGTTTTCTCTACCTCACAAGTTACATATATATCGATATTCATTTTCATACATATTCGCCCCTTGTTATTCTGGTCAATATTCACGTGCTGACATTCACATTCTGTATTGATCAACAACCTTATTTGAAAAGGAAATAGAAAACTAACGCTAGACTCATTCTCCGTCAAAAATCTTCTTGGCAAAGCTGCATATGGTGCATTTGCCACTGGATAGGGGCTTGTACATACAATTTTCAATATTACACACGCAGCTGTCAACGTATGTTGATTGATAGGATCCATGCGTGCTTCCCCTAATTAACACATATTTAACTTGTCCATTAATACGTTGAATAATAGTTAATAAATCATTGAACATTAATGTTGGATAATAAAAAATTTCCTAATTACTATCCTATGGCCTTCTATGTTTCATCCCTTACAAATTTTTATGTTTCAATGGAAAATTTTCACCAACACATTCTTACAAATGTTCCTGTATCACAATACCAACATTCTTCCTCGAGAATCATTTCTCACCCAAATATAAATATCATGTACATCCTTACTTCAACTCCATTACCTAAATATAATTTCTCATAAGTGCATGCGTAGGGTTGATATTGTCATTCAGGCTTGTAGGGGATCTAGCCCGGCTGAAAGGCTCAAAGGTCGAGGTCAGAATTTTCACTGAAGAATATTAAGGAAGGCATCTGTGTAGGCCCTGAGAGGCAGAAGGTTATCTTCTGGGACCAAAAACATAATCCACATGAGCGGATGAGTCTGAATCAAGCTTTGTCTTCTCATCCCATGGAAGATGGAAAAAACCAGGCCTGTGTGGATACCTGAACGCAGGTTCAGTGGTATAACTTGGTCCATTGGTGAAAAATTCTCTGGCAAATAGGTGCAGCCTAAATCTCATGCGACCCTTGGAAACCACTGTTGGGAGACAGTGATTTCCAAGGAAGTGACCTCATCTCCCTTCCTTCAAGGAAGTAGCTCACCTCACTTCCTTGGTGACGGAACTCTCTCAACTTGGAATCCAGGTAACTAAGCATAGAGGGGCAGCCACAGTCCCAGTCTGCTTACTTATTGGGAGTCCTACCAAGCCCAGAGTCATAATTTCTATGCCACTACTGATGTTTGGATGGGCAAAAGCCACCATTGCACTGAGGAGAGGCCATTCCTGAGAAGGAAGGTACTGGATCCCTACTGGGTCATGATAGAGGGTGGTGGGTTTGCCCAAGGAGACCAGTGTTGAGACAGCATAGTCAACTTCACTTGATCATAGCTGACTCCCCAATCAGATAACAAGTTGTATTGTGGTAGACCTTCTCCAGGAATAGGTTCGTGTGTGTGTGTGTGTGTGTGTGTGTGTGTGTGTGTGTGTGTCTGAATATGTGGTTTTGTCTCATATCCCCTGGTGTATATATTAAAAAATAACTTATTTCTTTTTTCCATAACTAGAGAGTAGTGAGTTGTTTTTCTTGAAGGCTATTTAGGGTTTGTATGTAGATTTATCCCTGTTCATCTCTCATTCTAGATACAAACCCACAACGCCACCTCCCTCATGCTTGAAAAAGAGGTATATTAATACCCTGATACTTTTGACCTTCCCCTACCCAGGACCTGCTGGAGCACTTGAGGAATTTGTGTTGCTCATCAAGACTGAAGCAGAGAAGGACTTCTTTGAGCACAAGTCATGACAAAGCAGGAGAACCGAGATACAAGTGAGTTTGTGCCTGCTGATGATGGTGCCTGGGGTAGAAAAGTAGAGATATGTGTCAAGAGTTCTGTGCCTTCGCCACTTGAATCTTCTCGGCCTGCTGAAGGAGTGTGATCCTCTGATCTTTTCCATATTCAAAAGGCCATAGCAGATATCCTTCTTCTACTCTCTCCAATTCTCGCTCATTTTGGGAGATGGTCTTTATATGTCATTGTTCAGGATGGCATTTGGAAGTATTACACTGCAGCATATGCACATGCATTCCCTTTATGTAGTTCTATAGAGTATGATTGGCATCTTCAATCATAACCCTAATCCTAAACATACTGACGACTTCTACTAACAGTTTGGCAAAACTAAAGCCAATATCAAATACAGTCAGATGCTATGAGGATTCATGTATGTTGTGACTTGTCAGTTCCATTATCAATGGTAGGTGTTCTGAAAGTAGTCACGTTTCCTTTATAAAATTTATCGATGAATCCTCCAATGTAGGAGGAGCTTAATATCCTGACTCTCGTTCACCATGTTCCCAGGTACCGAACACGGAGCTTATTCACATGTGTATTGGCACACATGCTGTGAATAGAGTACATCCTTAAGAGTACTCTGATGTTGGCAGATCAAACATTCCCTCAGCAGGAGACTCTGCACAAAAATTGTCTGAACTGAAACTTGACTTTAATGGAACCTCCAAAACTCAACCAGTGTATACATAAACTCATGCATATAGAAGGGAACACTTATCGGCACTTTGAATGAGATGTATCCAAGTATCAATTGCATGTTTTCATATTTCCTAGTACATCCTCATGTATGGTATACATTTCCAGTCCATAGATTTTATATAGTTACCACATGACTCACATTATACACTATTCTGAGTCCTTAGAGAGCCTTAACGTGGATTGGAGTGCATTGTTTTATACGCTCTCTCTCAGAAATTATCATATTTTTGATATACATATTCTTTTCCTATACTCAAACTAGCCTCATTCAATATTTGATGCAAACTCTGATACTATTCCTGTCACCATACCTAATTTAACATCATTGCATGTACATTTCTGTGAGTTATCATGTCTATTGGGACGTGTACTCTCATTCATCATGGGTGCAGTAGCATTTCAATTGTTCTATATAGATCATATGAGACATGTATTAATCTGTAAGCTCAAAGAATGTATTCCCAGGAGTCACTATACATCATGTTTTAGGTCAAAACACGTAAGCTCACACACTTCTTCCTTCCTGCTCACTTTGAAATGAACATTCTTTGAATTACAAGTAGTTTTCATTATCTCTACTCCTTATTGGAGCAAAAAGCTAAAGACACACTGTATGTAATACTAGACCTAATGTTGCCACTGCCCCTCGTTTTACTTTATGCTGTGTCCTTGAAAATCAGAGTCCGAGTATATTTAAAAAGCATCATTTCAATTCACCATGTTACATTCGCATCCATTTCAGTACCTTTTCACCATAAGATATATTTGCGTATCACCTATTCTCAAATTTTCATTGATAGAACACTCAGTAGAGCTACCTCTATCAAAAAAATGTTCATTAATAGATGTTTCAATCGTTTTCACATTTATGGTGGTGTCAATATCCATGTTTCCTGATATATATATATATATATACATATCTGTAAATACAGAATCATTAGTGACCGAAAAGGCGTTACTGACCCTGAACTCACATTCATGCCAAAACCTAATTTTAAATCAATCTCTAAGAACATACGAGCATATGGTGACACATCCATTAAAATGTCAATGGTACGGGTGCTAATATATTTTAGTTTACACAATCTTACATATTTAGCCATCCCAAACGACAAAGATTCAACATGGTATAACTCACATGATAGTTTTCTCTACCTCACAAGTTACATATATATCGATATTCATTTTCATACATATTCGCCCCCTTGTTATTCTGGTCAATATTCACGTGCTGACATTCACATTCTGTATTGATCAACAACCTTATTTGAAAAGGAAATAGAAAACTAACGCTAGACTCATTCTCCGTCAAAAATCTTCTTGGCAAAGCTGCATATGGTGCATTTGCCACTGGATATTGGACTTGTACATACAATTTTCAATATTACACAACGCAGCTGTCAACGTATGTTGATTGATAGGATCCATGCGTGCTTCCCCTAATTAACACATATTTAACTTGTCCATTAATACGTTGAATAATAGTTAATAAATCATTGAACGTTAATGTTGGATAATAAAAAATTTCCTAATTTACTATCCTAAGGCCTTCTATGTTTCATCCCTTACAAATTTTTATGTTTCATAGGAAAATTTTCACCAACACATTCTTACAAATGTTCCTGTATCACAATACCAACATTCTTCCTCGAGAATCATTTCTCACCCAAATATAAATATCATGTTCATCCTTACTTCAACTCCATTACCTAAATCTAATTTCACATAAGTTCATGCGTAGGGTTGATATTGTCATTCAGGCTTGTAGGGGATCTAGCCCGGCTGAAAGGCTCAAAGGTCGAGGTCAGAATTTTCACTGAAGAATATTAAGGAAGGCATCTGTGTAGGCCCTGAGAGGCAGAAGGTTATCTTCTGGGACCAAAAACATAATCCACATGAGCGGATGAGTCTGAATCAAGCTTTGTCTTCTCATCCCAGGGAAGATGGAAAAAACCAGGCCTGTGTGGATACCTGAACGCGGGT
This sequence comes from Tamias sibiricus, assembly GCA_025594165.1. Taxonomy (NCBI): domain Eukaryota; kingdom Metazoa; phylum Chordata; class Mammalia; order Rodentia; family Sciuridae; genus Tamias; species Tamias sibiricus. The sequence continues at coordinate 138,601,323 of CM046665.1, forward strand.
TCATTGGTATAACTTGGTCCATTGGTGAAAAATTCTCAGGCAGATAGGTGCAGCCTCCATCTCATGCGACCCTTGGAAACCACTGTTGGGAGACAGTGATTTCCAAGGAAGTGACCTCATCTCCCTTCCTTCAAGGAAGTCAGCTCACCTCACTTCCTTAGTGACGGAACTCTCTCAACTTGGAATCCAGGTAACTAAGCATAGAGGGGCAGCCACAGTCCCAGTCTGCTTACTTATTGGGAGTCCTACCAAGCCCAGAGTCATAATTTCTACGCCACTACTGATGTTTGGATGGGCAAAAGCCACCATTGCACTGAGGAGAGGCATTCCTGAGAAGGAAGGTACTGGATCCCTACTGGGTCATGATAGAGGTGGTGGGTTTGCCCAAGGAGACCAGTGTTGAGACAGCATAGTCAACTTCACTTGATCATAGCTGACTCCCCAATCAGATAACAAGTTGTATTGTGGTAGACCTTCTCCAGGAATAGGTTCCTGTGCGTGTGTGTGTGTGTGTGTGTGTGTGTGTGTGTGTGTCTGAATATGTGGTTTTGTCTCATATCCCACTGGTGTATATATTAAAAAATAACTTATTTCTTTTTTCCATAACTAGAGAGTAGTGAGTTGTTTTCTTGAAGGCTATTTAGGGTTTGTATGTAGATTTTATCCCTGTTCATCTCTCATTCTAGATACAAACCCACAACACCACCTCCCTCATGCTTGAAATAGAGGTATATTAATACCCTGATACTTTTGACCTTCCCCTGCCCAGGACCTGCTTGGAGCACTTGAGGAATTTGTGTTGCTCATCAAGACTGAAGCAGAGAAGGACTTCTTTGAGCACAACTCATGACAAAGCAGGAGAACCGAGATACAAGTGAGTTTGTGCCTGCTGATGATGGTGCCTGGGGTAGAAATGTATAGATATGTGTCAAGAGTTCTGTGCCTTCGCCACTTGAATCTTCTCGGCCTCCTGAAGGAGTGTGACCCTCTGATCATTTCCATATTCAAAAGGCCATAGCAGATATCCTTCTTCTACTCTCTCCAATTCTCGCTCATTTTGGGAGATGGTTTTTTTATGTCATTGTTCAGGATGGCATTTGGAAGTATTACAGTGCAGCATATGCACATGCATTCCCTTTATAAAGTTCTATAGAGTATGATTGGCGTCTTCAATCATAACCCTAATCCTAAACATACTGACGACTTCTACAAACAGTTTGGCAAAACTAAAGCCAATATCAAATACAGTCAGATGCTATGAGGATTCATGTATGTTGTGACTTGTCAGTTCCATTATCAATGGTAGGTGTTCTGAAAGTAGTCACGTTTCCTTTATAAAATTTATCGATGAATCCTCCAATGTAGAGGAGCTTAATATCCTGACTCTCGTTCACCATGTTCCCAGGTACTGAACACGGAGCTTATTCACATGTGTATTGGCACACATGCTGTGAATAGAGTACATCCTTAAGAGTACTCTGATGTTGGCAGATCAAACATTCCCTCAGCAGGAGACTCTGCACAAAAATTGTCTGAACTGAAACTTCACTTTAATGGAACCTCCAAAACTCAACCAGTGTATACATAAACTCATGCATATAGAAAGGGAACACTTATCGGCACTTTGAATGAGATGTATCCAAGTATCAATTGCATGTTTTCATATCTTTTAGTACATCCTCATGTATGGTATATATTTCCAGTCCATAGATTTTATATGGTTACCACATGACTCACATTATACACTATTCTGAGTCCTTAGAGAGCCTTAACGTGGATTGGAGTGCATTGTTTTATACGCTCTCTCTCAGAAATTATCATATTTTTGATATACATATTCTTTTCCTTATACTCAAAACTAGCCTCATTCAATATTGGATGTAAACTCTGATACTATTCCTGTCACCATACCTAATTTAACATCATTGCATGTACATTTCTGTGAGTTATCATGTATATTGGGACATGTACTCTCATTCATCTTGGGTGTAGTAGCATTTCAATTGGTCTATATAGATCATATGAGACATGCATTAATCTGTAAGCACAAAGAATGTATTCCCAGGAGTCACTATACATCATGTTTTAGGTGAAAACACGTAAGCTCACACACTTCTTCCTACTCACTTTGAAATGAACATTCTTTGAATTGCAAGAAGTTTTCATTATCTCTACTCCTCATTGGAGCAAAAAGCCTAAAGACACACTGTATGTAATACTAGACCTAATGTTGCCACTGCCCCTCGTTTTACTTTATGCTTGTCTTGAAAATCAGAGTCCGAGTATATTTAAAAGCATCATTTCAATTCACCATGTTACATTTGCATCAATGTCAGTACCTTTTCACCATAAGATATATTCGCGTATCACCTATTCTCAAATTTGCATTGATAGAACACTCAGTAGAACTACCTCTATCAAAAAATGTTCATTAATAGATGTTTCAATCGTTTTCACATTTATGGTGGTGTCAATATCCATGTTTCCTGATATATATATATATGTATATACATATCTGTAAATACGGAATCATTACTGACCGAAAAGGCGTTACTAACCCAGAACTCACATTCATGCCAAAACCTAATTTTAAATCAATCTCTACGAACATACGAGCCTATGGTGACACATCCATTAAAATGTCAATGGTACGGGTGCTAATATATTTTAGTTTACACAATCTTACATATGTAGCCATCCCAAATGACAAAGATTCATCATGGTATAACTCACATGATAGTTTTCTCTACCTCACAAGTTACATATATATCGATATTCATTTTCATACATATTCACCCCTTGTTATTCTGGTCAATATTCACGTGCTGACATTCACATTCTGTATTGATCAACAACCTTATTTGAAAAGGAAATAGAAAACTAACGCTAGACTCATTCTCCCTCAAAAATCTTCTTGGCAAAGCTGCATATGGTGCATTTGCCACTGGATATTGACTTGTACATACAATTTTCAATATTACACACGCAGCTGTCAACGTATGTTGATTGATACGATCCATGCGTGCTTCCCCTAATTAACACATATTTAACTTGTCCATTAATACGTTGAATAATAGTTAATAAATCATTGAACGTTAATGTTGGATAATAAAAAATATCCAAATTACTAACCAAAGGCCTTCTATGTTTCATCCCTTACAAATTTTTATGTTTCATAGGAAAATTTTCACCAACACATTCTTACAAATGTTCCTGTATCACAATACCAACATTCTTCCTCGAGAATCATTTCTCACCCAAATATAAATATCATGTTCATCCTTACTTCAACTCCATTACCTAAATCTAATTTCACATAAGTTCATGCGTAGGGTTGATATTGTCGTTCAGGCTTGTAGGGGATCTAGCCCGGCTGAAAGGCTCAAAGGTCGAGGTCAGAATTTTCACTGAAGAATATTAAGGAAGGCATCTGTGTAGGCCCTGAGAGGCAGAAGGTTATCTTCTGGGACCAAAAACATAATCCACATGAGCGGATGAGTCTGAATCAAGCTTTGTCTTCTCATCCCAGGGAAGATGGAAAAAACCAGGCCTGTGTGGATACCTGAACGCGGGTTCATTGGTATAACTTGGTCCATTGGTGAAAAATTCTCAGGCAGATAGGTGCAGCCTCCATCTCATGCGACCCTTGGAAACCACTGTTGGAAGAGAGTGTTTGCCAAGGAAGTGACCTCATCTCCCTTCCTTCAAGGAAGTAAGCTCACCTCACTTCCTTGGTGACGGAACTCACTCAACTTGGAATCCAGGTAACTAAGCATAGAGGGGCAGCCACAGTCCCAGTCTGCTTACTTATAGGGAGTCCTACCAAGCCCAGAGTCATAATTTCTACGCCACTACTGATGTTTGGATGGGCAAAATCCACCATTGCACTGAGGAGAGGACATTCCTGAGAAGGAAGGTACTGGATCCCTTCTGGTTCATGATAGAGGTGGTGGGTTTGCCCAAGGAGACCAGTGTTGAGACAGCATAGTCAACTTCACTTGATCATAGCTGACTCCCCAATCAGATAACAAGTTGTATTGTGGTAGACCTTCTCCAGGAATAGGTTCCTTTGTGTGTGTGTGTGTGTGTGTGTGTGTGTGTGTGTGTGTCTGAATATGTGGTTTTGTCTCATATCCTCATGGTGTATATAATAAAAAATAACTTGTTTCTTTTTTCCATAACTAGAGAGAAGTGAGTTGTTTTATTGAAGGCTATTTAGGGTTTGTGTGTAGATTTTTCCCTGTTCATCTCTCATTCTAGATACAAACCCACAATGCCACCTCCCTCATGCTTGAAATAGAGGTATATTAATACTCTGATACTTTTGACCTTCCCCTGCCCAGGACCTGCTGGAGCACTTGAGGAATTTGTGTTGCTCATAAAGACTGAAGCAGAGAAGGACTTCTTTGAGCACAAGTCATGACAAAGCAGGAGAACCGAGATACAAGTGAGTTTGTGCCTGCTGATGATGGTGCCTGGGGTAGAAATGTATAGATATGTGTCAAGAGTTCTGTGCCTTCGCCACTTGAATCTTCTCGGCCTCCTGAAGGAGTGTGACCCTCTGATCATTTCCATATTCAAAAGGCCATAGCAGATATCCTTCTTCTACTCTCTCCAATTCTCGCTCATTTTGGGAGATGGTCTTTATATGTCATTGTTCAGGATGGCATTTGGAAGTATTACAGTGCAGCATATGCACATGCATTCCCTTTATGAAGTTCTATAGAGTATGATTGGCGTCTTCAATCATAACCCTAATCCTAAACATACTGACGACTTCTACTAACAGTTTGGCAAAACTAAAGCCAATATCAAATGCAGTCAGATTCTATGAGGATTCGTGTATGTTGTGACTTGTCAGTTCCATTATCAATGGTAGGTGTTCTGAAAGTAGTCACGTTTCCTTTATAAAATTTATCGATGAATCCTCCAATGTAGAAGGAGCTTAATATCCTGACTCTCGTTCACCATGTTCCCAGGTACCGAACACGGAGCTTATTCACATGTGTGTTGGCACTCATGCTGTGAATAGAGTACATCCTTAAGAGTACTCTGATGTTGGCAGATCAAACATTCCCTCAGCAGGAGACTCTGCACAAAAATTGTCTGAACTGAAACTTCACTTTAATGGAACCTCCAAAACTCAACCAGTGTATACATAAACTCATGCATATAGAAAGGAACACTTATCGGCACTTTGAATGAGATGTATCCAAGTATCAAATGCATGTTTTCATTTCTCTTAGTACATCCTCATGTATGGTATATATTTCCAGTCCATATATTTTATATAGTTACCACATGACTCACATTATACACTATTCTGAGTTCTTGGAGAGCCTTAACGTGGATTGGAGTGCATTGTTTTATACGCTCTCTCTCAGAAATTATCATATTTTTGATATACATATTCTTTCTCCGTATACTCAAACTAGCCTCATTCAATATTGATGCAAACTCTGATACTATTCCTGTCACCATACCTAATTTAACATCATGCATGTACATTTCTGTGAGTTATCATGTCTATTGGGACGTGTACTCTCATTCATCATGGGTGCAGTAGCATTTCAATTGTTCTATATAGATCATATGAGACATGCATTAATCTGTAAGCTCAAAGAATGTATTCCCAGGAGTCACTATACATCATGTTTTAGGTCAAAACACGTAAGCTCACACACTTCTTCCTTCCTACTGACTTTGAAATGAACATTCTTTGAATTACAAGTAGTTTTCATTATCTCTACTCCTTATTGGAGCAAAAAGCTAAAGACACACTGTATGTAATACTAGACCTAATGTTGCCACTGCCCGTCGTTTTCCTTTATGCGTGTCCTTGAAAATCAGAGTCCGAGTATATTTAAAAGCATCATTTCAATTCACCATGTTACATTCGCATCCTTTTCAGTAACTTTTCACCATAAGATATATTTGCGTATCACCTATTCTCTAATTTTCATTGATAGAACACTCAGTAGAGCTACCTCAATCAAAAAAAAACGTTCATTAATAGATGTTTCAATCGTTTTCACATTTATGGTGGTGTCAATATCCATGTTTCCTGATATATATATATATATATACATATCTGTAAATACAGAATCATTAGTGACCGAAGATGCGTTACTGACCCTGAACTCACATTCATGCCAAAACCTAATTTTAAATCAATCTCTACGAACATACGAGCCTATGGTGACACATCCATTAAAATGTCAATGGTACGGGTGGTAATATATTTTAGTTTACACAATCTTACATATGTAGCCATCCCAAATGACAAAGATTCATCATGGTATAACTCACATGATAGTTTTCTCTACCTCACAAGTTACATATATATCGATATTCATTTTCATACATATTCACCCCTTGTTATTCTGGTCAATATTCACGTGCTGACATTCACATTCTGTATTGATCAACAACCTTATTTGAAAAGGAAATAGAAAACTAACGCTAGACTCATTCTCCCTCAAAAATCTTCTTGGCAAAGCTGCATATGGTGCATTTGCCACTGGATATTGACTTGTACATACAATTTTCAATATTACACACGCAGCTGTCAACGTATGTTGATTGATACGATCCATGCGTGCTTCCCCTAATTAACACATATTTAACTTGTCCATTAATACGTTGAATAATAGTTAATAAATCATTGAACGTTAATGTTGGATAATAAAAAATATCCAAATTACTAACCTAAGGCCTTCTATGTTTCATCCCTTACAAATTTTTATGTTTCATAGGAAAATTTTCACCAACACATTCTTACAAATGTTCCTGTATCACAATACCAACATTCTTCCTCGAGAATCATTTCTCACCCAAATATAAATATCATGTTCATCCTTACTTCAACTCCATTACCTAAATCTAATTTCACATAAGTTCATGCGTAGGGTTGATATTGTCGTTCAGGCTTGTAGGGGATCTAGCCCGGCTGAAAGGCTCAAAGGTCGAGGTCAGAATTTTCACTGAAGAATATTAAGGAAGGCATCTGTGTAGGCCCTGAGAGGCAGAAGGTTATCTTCTGGGACCAAAAACATAATCCACATGAGCGGATGAGTCTGAATCAAGCTTTGTCTTCTCATCCCAGGGAAGATGGAAAAAACCAGGCCTGTGTGGATACCTGAACGCGGGTTCATTGGTATAACTTGGTCCATTGGTGAAAAATTCTCAGGCAGATAGGTGCAGCCTCCATCTCATGCGACCCTTGGAAACCACTGTTGGAAGAGAGTGGTTTGCCAAGGAAGTGACCTCATCTCCCTTCCTTCAAGGAAGTAAGCTCACCTCACTTCCTTGGTGACGGAACTCACTCAACTTGGAATCCAGGTAACTAAGCATAGAGGGGCAGCCACAGTCCCAGTCTGCTTACTTATAGGGAGTCCTACCAAGCCCAGAGTCATAATTTCTACGCCACTACTGATGTTTGGATGGGCAAAATCCACCATTGCACTGAGGAGAGGACATTCCTGAGAAGGAAGGTACTGGATCCCTTCTGGTTCATGATAGAGGTGGTGGGTTTGCCCAAGGAGACCAGTGTTGAGACAGCATAGTCAACTTCACTTGATCATAGCTGACTCCCCAATCAGATAACAAGTTGTATTGTGGTAGACCTTCTCCAGGAATAGGTTCCTTTGTGTGTGTGTGTGTGTGTGTGTGTGTGTGTGTGTGTGTCTGAATATGTGGTTTTGTCTCATATCCCTCATGGTGTATATAATAAAAAATAACTTGTTTCTTTTTTCCATAACTAGAGAGAAGTGAGTTGTTTTATTGAAGGCTATTTAGGGTTTGTGTGTAGATTTTTCCCTGTTCATCTCTCATTCTAGATACAAACCCACAATGCCACCTCCCTCATGCTTGAAATAGAGGTATATTAATACTCTGATACTTTTGACCTTCCCTGCCCAGGACCTGCTGGAGCACTTGAGGAATTTGTGTTGCTCATCAAGACTGAAGCAGAGAAGGACTTCTTTGAGCACAAGTCATGACAAAGCAGGAGAACCGAGATACAAGTGAGTTTGTGCCTGCTGATGATGGTGCCTGGGGTAGAAATGTATAGATATGTGTCAAGAGTTCTGTGCCTTCGCCACTTGAATCTTCTCGGCCTCCTGAAGGAGTGTGACCCTCTGATCATTTCCATATTCAAAAGGCCATAGCAGATATCCTTCTTCTACTCTCTCCAATTCTCGCTCATTTTGGGAAATGGTCTTTATATGTCATTGTTCAGGATGGCATTTGGAAGTATTACAGTGCAGCATATGCACATGCATTCCCTTTATGAACTTCTATAGAGTATGATTGGCGTCTTCAATCATAACCCTAATCCTAAACATACTGACGACTTCTACTAACAGTTTGGCAAAACTAAAGCCAATATCAAATACAGTCAGATTCTATGAGGATTCGTGTATGTTGTGACTTGTCAGTTCCATTATCAATGGTAGGTGTTCTGAAAGTAGTCACGTTTCCTTTATAAAATTTATCGATGAATCCTCCAATGTAGAAGGAGCTTAATATCCTGACTCTCGTTCACCATTGTTCCCAGGTACCGAACACGGAGCTTATTCACATGTGTGTTGGCACTCATGCTGTGAATAGAGTACATCCTTAAGAGTACTCTGATGTTGGCAGATCAAACATTCCTCAGCAGGAGACTCTGCACAAAAAATTGTCTGAACTGAAACTTCACTTTAATGGAACCTCCAAAACTCAACCAGAGTATACATAAACTCATGCATATAGAAAGGAACACTTATCGGCACTTTGAATGAGATGTATCCAAGTATCAAATGCATGTTTTTCATATCTCTTAGTACATCCTCATGTATGGTATATATTTCCAGTCCATATATTTTATATAGTTACCACATGACTCACATTATACACTATTCTGAGTCCTTGGAGAGCCTTAACGTGGATTGGAGTGCATTGTTTTATACGCTCTCTCTCAGAAATTATCATATTTTTGATATACATATTCTTTCCCGTATACTCAAACTAGCCTCATTCAATATTGAATGCAAACTCTGATACTATTCCTGTCACCATACCTAATTTAACATCATGCATGTACATTTCTGTGAGTTATCATGTCTATTGGGACGTGTACTCTCATTCATCATGGGTGCAGTAGCATTTCAATTGTTCTATATAGATCATATGAGACATGCATTAATCTGTAAGCTCAAAGAATGTATTCCCAGGAGTCACTATACATCATGTTTTAGGTCAAAACACGTAAGCTCACACACTTCTTCCTTCCTACTCACTTTGAAATGAACATTCTTTGAATTACAAGTAGTTTTCATTATCTCTACTCCTTATTGGAGCAAAAAGCTAAAGACACACTGTATGTAATACTAGACCTAATGTTGCCACTGCCCCGTCGTTTTCCTTTATGCGTGTCCTTGAAAATCAGAGTCCGAGTATATTTAAAAGCATCATTTCAATTCACCATGTTACATTCGCATCCATTTCAGTACCTTTTCACCATAAGATATATTTGCGTATCACCTATTCTCTAATTTTCATTGATAGAACACTCAGTAGAGCTACCTCAATCAAAAAACGTTCATTAATAGATGTTTCAATCGTTTTCACATTTATGGTGGTGTCAATATCCATGTTTTCCTGATATATATATATATATATATATATATATATATATATATATATATACATATCTGTAAATACAGAATCATTAGTGACCGAAGATGCGTTACTGACCCTGAACTCACATTCATGCCAAAACCTAATTTTAAATCAATCTCTACGAACATACGAGCCTATGGTGACACATCCATTAAAATGTCAATGGTACGGGTGGTAATATATTTTAGTTTACACAATCTTACATATGTAGCCATCCCAAATGACAAAGATTCATCATGGTATAAAACACATGATAGTTTTCTCTACCTCACAAGTTACATATATATCGATATTCATTTTCATACATATTCACCCCTTGTTATTCTGGTCAATATTCACGTGCTGACATTCACATTCTGTATTGATCAACAACCTTATTTGAAAAGGAAATAGAAAACTAACGCTAGACTCATTCTCCCTCAAAAATCTTCTTGGCAAAGCTGCATATGGTGCATTTGCCACTGGATATTGACTTGTACATACAATTTTCATATTACACACGCAGCTGTCAACTTATGTTGATTGATACGATCCATGCGTGCTTCCCCTAATTAACACATATTTAACTTGTCCATTAATACGTTGAATAATAGTTAATAAATCATTGAACGTTAATGTTGGATAATAAAAAATATCCAAATTACTATCCTAAGGCCTTCTGTGTTTCATCCCTTACAAATTTTTATGTTTCATAGGAAAATTTTCACCAACACATTCTTACAAATGTTCCTGTATCACAATACCAACATTCTTCCTCGAGAATCATTTCTCACCCAAATATAAATATCATGTTCATCCTTACTTCAACTCCATTACCTAAATCTAATTTCACATAAGTTCATGCGTAGGGTTGATATTGTCGTTCAGGCTTGTAGGGGATCTAGCCCGGCTGAAAGGCTCAAAGGTCGAGGTCAGAATTTTCACTGAAGAATATTAAGGAAGGCATCTGTGTAGGCCCTGAGAGGCAGAAGGTTATCTTCTGGGACCAAAAACATAATCCACATGAGCGGATGAGTCTGAATCAAGCTTTGTCTTCTCATCCCCAGGGAAGATGGAAAAAACCAGGCCTGTGTGGATACCTGAACGCGGGTTCATTGGTATAATTTGGTCCATTGGTGAAAAATTCTCAGGCAGATAGGTGCAGCCTCCATCTCATGCGACCCTTGGAAACCACTGTTGGAAGAGAGTGTTTGCCAAGGAAGTGACCTCATCTCCCTTCCTTCAAGGAAGTAAGCTCACCTCACTTCCTTGGTGACGGAACTCACTCAACTTGGAATCCAGGTAACTAAGCATAGAGGGGCAGCCACAGTCCCAGTCTGCTTACTTTAGGGAGTCCTACCAAGCCCAGAGTCATAATTTCTACGCCACTACTGATGTTTGGATGGGCAAAATCCACCATTGCACTGAGGAGAGAGGACATTCCCTGAAGGAAGGTACTGGATCCCTTCTGGTTCATGATAGAGGTGGTGGGTTTGCCCAAGGAGACCAGTGTTGAGACAGCATAGTCAACTTCACTTGATCATAGCTGACTCCCCAATCAGATAACAAGTTGTATTGTGGTAGACCTTCTCCAGGAATAGGTTCCTTTGTGTGTGTGTGTGTGTGTGTGTGTGTGTGTGTGTGTGTGTGTGTGTTCTGAATATGTGGTTTTGTCTCATATCCCATGGTGTATATAATAAAAAATAACTTGTTTCTTTTTTCCATAACTAGAGAGAAGTGAGTTGTTTTATTGAAGGCTATTTAGGGTTTGTATGTAGATTTATCCCTGTTCATCTCTCATTCTAAGATACAAACCCACAATGCCACCTCCCTCATGCTTGAAATAGAGGTATATTTAATACTCTGATACTTTTGACCTTCCCCTGCCCAGGACCTGCTGGAGCACTTGAGGAATTTGTGTTGCTCATCAAGACAGAAGCAGAGAAGGACTTCTTTGAGCACAAGTCATGACAAAGCAGGAGAACGAGATACAAAGTGAGTTTGTGCCTGCTGATGATGGTGCCTGGGGTAGAAATGTATTAGATATGTGTCAAGAGTTCTGGTGCCTTCGCCACTTCGAATCTTCTCGGCCTCCTGAAGGAGTGTGACCTCTGATCATTTCCATATTCAAAAGGCCATAGCAGATATCCTTCTTCTACTCTCTCCAATTCTCGCTCATTTTGGGGAAATGGTCTTTATATGTCATTGTTCAGGATGGCATTTGGAAGTATTACCAGTGCAGCATATTGCACATGCATTCCCTTTATTGAACTTCTATAGAGTATGATTGGCGTCTTCAATCATAACCCTAATCCTAAACTAAATACTGACGACTTCTACTAACAGTTTGGCAAAACTAAAGCCAATATCAAATACAGTCAGATGCTATGAGGATTTTCTTGTATGTTGTGACTTGTCAGTTCCATTATCAATGGTAGGTGTTCTGAAAGTAGTCACGTTTCCTTTATAAAATTTTATCGATGAATCCTCCAATGTAGAAGGAGCTTAATATCCTGACTCTCGTTCACCATGTTCCCAGGGGTACCGAACACGGAGCTATATTCACATGTGTTCTTGGCACTCATGCTGTGAATAGACGTACATCCTTAAGAGTACTCTGATGTTGGCAGATCAAACATTCCCTCAGCAGGAGACTCTGCACAAAAATTGTCTGAACTGAAACTTCACTTTAATGGAACCTCCAAAACTCAATCCCAGAGTATACATAAACTCATGCATATAGAAAGGAACACTTATCGGCACTTTGAATGAGATGTATCCAAGTATCAAATGCATGTTTTCATATCTCTTAGTACATCCTCATGTATGGTATATATTTCCAGTCCATATATTTTATATAGTTACCACATGACCTCACATTATACACTATTCTGAGTCCTTGGAGAGCCTTAACGTGGATTGGAGTGCATTGTTTTATTACGCTCTCTCTCAGAAATTATCATATTTTTGATATATACATATTCTTTCCCGTATACTCAACTAGCCTCATTCAATATTGAATGCAAACTCTGATACTATTCCTGTCACACATACCTAATTTAACATCATGCTTGTACATTTCTGTGAGTTATCATGTCTATTTGGGACGTTGTCGTACTCTCATTATCATGGGTGCAGTAGCAATTTCAATTGTTCTATATAGATCATATGAGACATGCATTAATCTGTAAGCTCAAATGAATGTATTCACAGGAGTCACGTGCACATCATGTTTTAGGGTCAAAACACGTAAGCTCACACACTTCTTCCTTCCTACTGACTTTGAAATTGAACATTTCTTTGAATTACAAGTAGTTTTCATTATCTCTACTCCTTAATTGGCAGCAAAAAGCTAAAAGACACACTGTATGTAATACTAGACCATAAATGTTGCCACTGCCCCGTCGTTTTTCCTTATGCGTTGTCTTGAAAAATACAGAGTCCGAAGTATATTTAAAAAGCATCATTTCCAATTCACCACGTTACATACGCATCCCCTATCAAGTACCTTTTTTCACCATAAGATTATAATTTCCGTAATCACCAATTCTCTAATTTTCATATGATAGAACACTC
>CM046665.1:138614640-138632570 GCA_025594165.1 Tamias sibiricus
TGTTCTTAGCTTTTTGCTCTAATAAGCAGTAGAGATAATGAAAACTACTTGTAATTCAAAGAATGTTCATTTCAAAGTGAGTAGGAAGAAGTGTGTGAGCTTACGTGTTTTGACCTAAAACATGATGTATAGTGACTCCTGGGAATACATTCTTTGAGCTTACAGATTAATGCATGTCTCATATGATCTATATAGACCAATTGAAATGCTACTGCACCCATGATGAATGAGAGTACACGTCCCAATAGACATGATAACTCACAGAAATGTACATGCAATGATGTTAAATTAGGTATGGTGACAGGAATAATATCAGAGTTTGCATCCAATATTGAATGAGGCTAGTTTGAGTATAAGGAAAAGAATATGTATATCAAAATATGATAATTTCTGAGAACGAGCATATAAAACAATGCACTCCAATCCACGTTAAGGCTCTCTAAGGACTCAGAATATTGTGTAATGTGAGCCATGTGGTAAGTATATAAAATCTATGGACTGGAAATATATACCATACATGAGGATGTACTAAGAGATATGAAAACATGCAATTGATATACTTGGATACATCAGATTCAAAGTGCCGATAAGTGTTCCTTTCTATATGCATGAGTTTTATGTATACACTGGTTGAGTTTTGGAGGTTCCATTAAAGTGAAGTTTTCAGTTTAGAAAATTTTTGTGCAGAGTCTCCTGCTGAGGGAATATTTGATCTGCCAACATCAGAGTACTCTTAAGGATGTACTCTATTCACAGCATGTGTGCCAATACACATGTGAATAAGCTCCGTTTTCGGTCCCTGGGAACATGGTGAACGAGAGTCAGGATATTAAGCTCCTTCTACGTTGGAGGATTCATCGATAAAATTTTATAAAGGAAACATGACTAATTTCAGAACACCTACCATTGATAATGGAACTGACAACTCACAACATACATGAATCCTCATAGCATCTGACTGTGTTTGATATTGGCTTTAGTTTTGCCAAACTGTTAGTAGAAAAGAAATCTTCAGTATGTTTACGATTAGGGTTATGATTGAAGACGCCAATCATACTCTATAGATCTTCATAAAGGGAATGCATGTGCATATGCTGCACTGTAATACTTCCGAATGCCAGCATGAACAATAAATAAAAAGACCATCCCCCAAAATGAGAGAGAATTGGAGTGAGTAGAAGCAGGATATATGCTACGGCCTTTTGAATAGGGAGATGATCAGAGGGTCACACTCTGCAGGAGGCCGAGAAAGATTCAAGTAGCGAAGGCACAGAATCTTGACACATAATCTATACATTTCTACCCCAGGCACCAAAAATCAGCAGCACAAACTCACTTGTATCTTGGTTCTCCTGCTTTGTCATGACTTGTGCTCAAAGAACTCCTTCTATGCTTCAGTCTTGATGAGCAACACAAATTCCTCAAGTGCTCCAGCAGTTTTCGGGCAGGGGAAGGTCAAAAGTATCAGGGTATTAATATACCTCTATTTCAAGCATGAGGGAGGTGGAGTTGTGGGTTTGGGTCTAGATTGAGAGATGAACAGGGATAAAAATCTACATACAAACCCTAAATAGCCTACAAGAAATCCAAACTGACTACTATCTAGTTATGGAAAAAGAAATAACTTATTTTTTCTTATATACACCATGGGGATATGAGACTGTGGCTAATGAAAATTCCCATGAAATTCATTTGCCTAGAGTCATGGTAGGCTCTTCGCCCTGCAGAAAATTATGGAAACATAAAATGGCCTAGAGTTCATGCTGTTCTTTTTCCACATTCAGGGACCTGATGACCACAATTGGTAAGATTTTCACGTGTCTCTGAGCCAAGAAAGAAACACAACCACCTATTTGGTTGCTACTGGAAGGCCAGCACAAACTCATTCTACCCCAAAAAAATCTGGTCTCACTTCTTGAATAAGAAGAGCCTCAGCAGATGTAATGGAGAGACACAATGGGGAGTAGGGAGTAATTACACTTTCATATGTGAATGGACCCTAACACCTTTGTGTATTTTAATGTGGTAATGACTATCTAAGCCAGTGTCTCAGAGGTGGGGGCCAAAAGTTTCCGACCTTCATTTCCATTTCAAAACAGCTTTTTCTGAGGCTATATCCTAAGAGAGGCCTGGGGCAAAATATTACTCACATTCAAGGTTATAAGACAATGGGAAAGATCAACGCCCTGGTCAGATTGTTCAACAGGACCAAACTGGGTCAACTAGTCTTACTGCTCATCCTTCTTGATTTCTATCTCAACAGGCAGGGATCTACTTGGCAAACTTGACCTTTCCAATGGATTTCTGAGTTTCACAGTGACCTTCAGCATTCCCTGCACAAAGCCAATCAACGGCCACTTTAGACAGCTTGGAGGTGGCACGCATCTTTTACACAAAACCAAAAGCCCATCCTCGGCAGTGCCAAATAAAAAGGGCAACACTGGCACTTACGACCATAGCTGGTGATCCCTATTCACAGTCCAATCATTAGTCTAAAATTAGCCAGGATGTGTGCTAAACTGTCTTCACTAGACAAGGCACATCCAAGAATGCATTTTTGTTCCTACTTGTATCTAGAATGATAAAGGAACACGGATAAATCTACATACAAACAGTAAGTAGCCTTCAAGGAAACAACTCACAACTCACCAGTCATTGAAAATAGAAACAAGTTGTTGATCCTATATACACTATGGGGATATGAGACAAAACCATATATTCACACAAAAAACACACACACACACACACACACTCACACACACACACACACACACAGAGGAACCTTTTCCTGGAGAGTGCCTTCCTCGGTACAAGTTGTCATCCTATTGTGGATTCACCTATGATCAAGTGACGTTGACTATGGCGTCTCAGCTCTGATCTCTCCTAGGGCATACCCACCACCTCGGTCGTGACGCAGTAAGGATTCAGTACCTTCCATCTCATGAATGGCCCTCCTCAGTGCACTCATGGCTTTTGCCCATCCAAACATCAGTAGTGGCAAAGAAAGTATGGCTCTGGGCTTGGTAGGACTCCCAATAAGCAAAAACACTGGGACTGTTGGCTGCCTCTATATGCCTAGCTACCTGGATTCCAAGTTGAGTGAGTTCCATCACCAAGGAAGTGAGGTGGGCTTACTTCCTTGAAGGAAGGGAGATGAGGTCACTTCCTTGGCAACCACTCTCTCCTAACAGTGGTTTCCAAGGGTTGCCTTAGATGGAGGCCGCACCCATCTGCCTGAGACTTTTTCACCAATGGATCAAGTTATTCCTCGCACCTGGGTGCTTGTATCCACACAGGCCTGGTTTAGTCCATCTACCCTAGGATGAGAAGACAAAGCTTGATTCAGAGACATCCCTACATGTGGATTATGTTTTTGGTACCAGAAGATGACCTTCTGCCGCTCAGGGCCTACACAGATGCCTTCCTTAATATTCATCAGTGAAAATTCTGACCTGGACCTTTGAGCCTCACAGCAAGCCTAGATCCCGTACAAGCCTGAACGACAAGATCAACTCTACGCATGCACTTATGTGAAATTAGATTCTAGGTAATGGAGTTGAAGTAGAGATGAACATGATATTTCTATTAGGGTCAGAAGGGACTCTCGAGGAAGAATGTTGTTATTGTGAAACAGGAACAATTTTAAGAATGTATTGGTGAAAATTTTCCAATGAAACCAAAATTTGCAAGGAGTGAAACAATAGAACAACATTAGGTGGGTAATTTGATTACGTTTTATTTTCCAACATTAACTTTAAATGATTTATTAAGTATTAATTAATGTATTAAGTGACACATTTAATATTTGTTAAATATCAAAGGCACGCATGGATCCTATCGATAACTACAGGCTAATATCTGCATGTGTAATAGTAAAAAATTGTATGTATAAGTCACTATCCACAGGCAAATGCACCGTATGCAGCTCTGCCAAGTAGATTTTTGACGGAGAATGAGTCTAGCATTAGTTTTGTATTTCCTTTTCAAATAAGGTTTGTGATCAATACAGAATGTGAAGGTCAGCATGTGAATATTGACAAGAATATAAGGGGCAAATTTGTAAGTAAAGTCATATCGATATATATATAATTTGTGAAGTAGGGAAAACTATCATGTGAGATATACCATGATGAATCTTTGTCATTAGGGATGGCTAAATATGTAAGATTCTGAAAACTAAAATACATTAGCACCCATTCCATCAATATTTCAATGGATGTGTCGCCCTATGCTCGTATGTTCTCAGGAATACAAGCTGTGATTTAGAATGAGGTATCGGCATGAATAGAACTTCAGGGTCAGTAATGCATTTTTTGTCACTAGTGTTACTGAGATTTATATTATATATATATATATATATACACACACACACATACATATGGATGTATGTATATCAGGTAGCATGAATTTTGATACACCATAGATGTGAAAAAGATTGAAACATCTATAAATGAAAGTTTTAGGATAGAGAGAGCTCTACTGAGTGTTCTATCAATGAAAATATAAGAGAAGGTGATACCGAATATATCTAAGGTGAATAGGTACTGAATTGGATGTGAATGTATCATGGTGGATTGAAATGAAGCTTTAAAATATACACGGACTTTGATCTTCAAGGACACGCATGCAGTAAAATGAGGGGCAGTGGCAACATTAGGTCTACTGTTACACACAGTGTGTGTTTAGGGTTTTGTTCCAATAAGGAGTCGAGATATTGAAACACAACTTGTAATTCAAAGAATGTTCATGACAAAGTGAGTAGGCAGAAATGTGTGAGCTGATGTATTTTGACCTAAATCATGATGTATATTGACTCTTGGGAATACATTCTTTGAGCTTACAGATGAATGCATGTCTCATATGATCAATATAGAGTAATTGAAATGCTAATGCGATGAATGACAGTAAAGGTCCCAATAGACATCGTACCTCGCAGGAAGATCCACGCAATGATGTTAAGTTAGGTGAGGTGATAGGGGTAGTATTAGGGTTTGTATTCAATATTGAATGAGGGGAGTATGAGATTGAAGAAATGAATATGTAATATATCAAAAAATATGAATACTTCTGAGAGAGAGCGTGTGAGAAAATGCACTACAATCCACGTTAAGGCACTCTGAGGACACAGAATAGTGTATAATGTGACTCATGTAGTAACTATAAATAATCTATGGACTGGAAATATATACCATACGGGAAGATCTACTAAGAGATATGAAAACATGCAATTGATTCTTGGATACATCTCATTCAAAGTGCCAATTAGTGTTCCTATGGATGTGCATGTGTTTAGGTATACACTGGTTGAGTTTTTGGAGGTCCCAATAAAGTGAAGTTTCAGTTTAGACAATTTTTGTGTGGAGTCTTCTGCTGAGGGAATGTTTGATCTGCCGACATCAGAGTACACTTTATGATGTGCTCCATTCATAACTTGTGTGCCAATATCCATGTTCATATGGTCCATGTTTTGTACCTGGGGACATGGTGAACCAGCGTCAGGATATTAAGCTTTTTCTACATTGAGGATTCATCGATAAGCACAGATTACTTGACACATAGCTTTAATCTTCTACCCCAGGCACCAGCAGCAGTAGACAAAAACTCACTTGTATCTAGGTTCTCTTGCTTTTTCTTGATTGCTGCTCCATGAAGTCCTTCTCTGCTTCAGTCTTGAGGAGCAACACAAAGTCCTCAGGTGCTCCAGCGGTTCCTGGACAGGGGAAGGTCAAAAATATCATCAGGGTACCAATATACCTCGATTACAAGCATAAGGGAGGTGGCGCTGTGGGTTTCTGATTGAGACAGGGTACACTAAGTGGTTGGAAACTCTTTCAGCTGTAACACTCGAATAATGTAGTGAGGGCTTCCAAAACAAGGGCCAAGAGGTCAGGTGCAGCCGGGACAATGGGTCAAAAAGAGAAGGTGTGTGTGTGTTCCGGGATCTCACATTTGGCTGACAAGGCTCTCCTGAGAAAAATTGCTGTGAGTTCCTGGCCGACATTCCTAGTGTGGTGGACAAATCTACACTGGGCGCTCGGATTCGATCAACCTTCCAAAGGACACCTCTGGTGCTTCAGTCACTGAAATCCCAGCACAATCAATGCCATACTTCTAATGGGGTAGCTCCAGGGTTTCAGTTCACTGCTGACATTCACACCACCATCGACCAGAGATTTCTCTTCACACCACCACACCAATTATCATAATTCATATAAGAACCCTCTCTCATGGATCAAAGGACACTCCTCTGCTTCCAATAGACTCGCATCCTAAACATCTCGCAAGGAGTTGTCTATACATCGAGAAGTTCAGGATTGTGGCTAATGTAAATGCCCATGAACTTCATTTGCCTAGAGTCATGGTAGGCTCGACGCCCTGCAGGAAATTATGGGAACATAAAATGGCCTAGAGTTCATGCTGCTCTTTTGCCACATTCAGGGACCTGATGACCACAATTGGTAAGGTTTTCACGTGTCTCTGAGCCAAGAAAGAATACAACCACCTATTTGGTTGCTACTGGAAGGCCAGCACAAACTCATTCTACCCCAAAAATCTCTGTTCTCACTTCTTGAATAAGAAGAGCCTCTGCAAATGTAATGGAGAGACACAATGGGGAGTAGGGTGTAAGTACACTTTCATATGTGAATGGACCCTAACACCTTTGTGTATTTTAATGTGGTAATGACTATCTAAGCCAGTGTCTCAGAGGTGCGGGCCAAAATTTTCCCACCTTCATTTCAATTTCAAAACAGCTTTTTCTGAGGCTACATCAAAGAATGGCCTTGGGCAAAATTTTACTCACATTCAAGGTTATAAGACAATGGGAAAGATCAACGCCCTGGTCAGACTGTTCAACAGGACCAAACTGGGTCAACTAGTCTTACTGCTCATCCTTCTTGATTTCTATCTCAACAGGCAGGGATCTACTTGGCAAACTTGACCTTTCCAATGGATTTCTGAGTTTCACAGTGACCTTCAGCATTCCCTGCACAAAGCCAATCAACAACCATTTTAGACAGCTTGGAGGTGGCACGCATCTTTTACACAAAAACAAAAGCCCATCCTCGGCAGTGCCAAATAACAAGGGTAACACAGGCACTTACGACCATAGCTGGTGATCCCTATTCACAGTCCAATCATTAGTCTAAAATTAGCCAGGATGTGTGCTAAACTGTTTTCACTAGACAAGGCACATCCAAGAATGCATTTTTGTTCCTACTTGTATCTAGAATGATAAAGGAACACGGATAAATCTACACACAAACAGTAAGTAGCCTTCAAGGAAACAACTCAGAACTCACCAGTCATTGAAAAAAGAAACAAGTTGTTGATCCTATATACACTATGGGGATATGAGACAAAAACATATATTCAGACAAACACACACACACACAAACACACACACACACACACACACACACACACACACAGGGGAACCTTTTCCTGGAGAGTGCCTTCCTCGATACAAGTTGTCATCCCATTGTGGTTTCACCTATGATCAAGTGACGTTGACTATGGCGTCTCAGCTCTGATCTCCTAGGGCATACCCACCACCTCGGTCGTGACGCAGTAAGGATTCAGTACCTTCCATCTCATGAATGGCCCTCCTCAGTGCACTCATGGCTTTTGCCCATCCAAACATCAGTAGTGGCGAAGAAAGTATGGCTCTGGGCTTGGTAGGACTCCCAATAAGCAAGCACACTGGGACTGTTGGCTGCCCCTCTATGCCTAGCTACCTGGATTCCAAGTTGAGTGAGTTCCATCACCAAGGAAGTGAGGTGGGCTTACTTCCTTGAAGGAAGGGAGATGAGGTCACTTCCTTGGCAACCACTCTCTCCTAACAGTAGTTTCCAAGGGTTGCCTCAGATGGAGGCCACACCCATCTGCCTGAGACTTTTTCACCAATGGATCAAGTTATTCCTTCGCACCCGGGTGCTTGTATCCACACAGGCTTGGTTTAGTCCATCTACCCTGGGATGAGAAGACAAAGCTTGATTCAGAGACATCCCTACATGTGGATTATGTTTTTGGTACCAGAAGATGACCTTCTGCCGCTCAGGGCCTACACAGATGCCTTCCTTAATATTCATCAGTGAAAATTCTGACCTGGACCTTTGAGCCTCACAGCAAGCCTAGATCCCGTACAAGCCTGAACGACAAGATCAACTCTACGCATGCACTTATGTGAAATTAGATTCAGGTAATGGAGTTGAAGTAGAGATGAACATGATATTTCTATTGGGGTTAGAAGGGACTCTCGAGGAAGAATGTTGGTATTGTGAAACAGGAACATTTGTAAGAATGTATTGGTGAAAATTTTCCAATGAAACAAAATTTGTAAGGAGTGAAACATAGAAGAACATTAATTGGGTAATTTGATTACGTTTTATTTTCCAACATTAACTTTAAATGATTTATTCAGTATTAATTAATGTATTAAGTGACACAATTAATATTTGTTAATTAGCAAAGGCATGCATGGATCCTATCGATAACTATAGGCTGACATCTGCATGTGTAGTAGTAAAAATTGTATGTATAAGTCACTATCCACAGGCAAATGCACCGTATGCAGCTCTGCCAAGTAGATTTTTGACGGAGAATGAGTCTAGCATTAGTTTTGTATTTCCTTTTCAAATAAGGTTTTTGATCAATACAGAATGTGAAGGTCAGCATGTGAATATTGACAAGAATAATAAGGGGCAAATTTGTATGAAAATCATATCGATATATATGTAATTTGTGAAGTAGGGAAAACTTTCATGTGAGATATACCATGATGAATCTTTGTCATTAGGTGTTGCTGCCTGAAGCGCTTGGAGCAACGGAGCTGCGGGAAAAACTTCAGAAGCAAACTGGAGACAAACAGCTTTTTATTCTGATAACTTTTCTCTCTGGTTCTAACAACGACTAATTCACGCCAAACACACCACTAAAAAAAAAATGGCGCTGACCCGATCAGCAATTTCGGCCAAGTCACTCGAGATCCCGCAACAAGTCTCGTGAGACTACGGGAGGAGACAATGCCCAAATCTTCACGGCTCATAGTCAACTGCAATTCAAGCCAATCTCCAAACAGGGCTCCTGCATTTCCCCCTTTTTGTTTTAAAAGAGGTAATGCTCTAGGACGTCTATGTGCAACCAACATTCTTACCCGTCATCGGATAATCAAGGCTGTGCCCTTGACTCCTGTCTTAGGTTGATATGTCGGCCACATGAGACTGTCCCGTGCGACTGTGCCTGTCTTAGGTTGTCCCCCTCTGGGGATCTTACCCGTCATTGGCTAACCAGCCATCCAATGGAGCCCTTTAGGATCGACTATATATGATGACTAACAGCCGTCCAATTGTGAGGAGATGTTGCGGCTTTAAGGCAACAAGCCTTTTGGTGATGAGCCAAATTGCATAGCATATCAAATTGTTTAAACAAATCAGCTGCCCTAAGTTCCATCAAGTAACACACTGAATTCTCTAGACAAATACCCGCAAGGCATTGTCCCATAAAGTCCCAAACAATGAAAGATCAAAATGTCCATTTGTTATAACATGTTGATGTAGGAGGCCCCATGCATGTAGAGCAGAGGCCACACTGTTGGTGAGGTTGTTTGATGTTTGAGCAGCAGACGTCTTTTTTATGTTTAGACAATGCCACCGGCAAATCTTCAGGGCCCGCTACCTAGAAACTCAAGCATCAATTATTAAAGGAATGGCAGTGCTATTGCAGCACTGAGTCAAGAGGCGAGTTGTCAAACTACAAAATAGAATAATTAGATTAGAAAATTAAAGTTGATTTTTGTTCACATACATCGCTGGTTGAGCTGAAAATTAAAGTTGATTTTTGTTCACACACATCGCTGGTTGAGCTTCTACAAACATAAGTTTGAAAAATATATTTAGAACAAAACAAAGAAAGACTGAGGGTAATTACTGCATTAAAGATAGATTAAAGAAAAGGTAAAGGCACTTGAGAGAAATAATTTGTTAGCTGGAACCCTTGAGTCTCTGTATACAGAGCAATTTTTTTACCTGTTGAGATAATTGAAATTAATGAGCTATTAAACAAATGAAGTTAATAACAAATAAACAATCTTAAGTCAAAACACCAAAATATCAGGTTATATAGCACTAGTCATATTGTTTGCTAAAGAGAAGTCCCAGGGACACCTATAAATCAAAATTGAAAGTACCTTCATTTATAAAATTATTTACCTAAATTGAATACTCTTAACCTAAAATGAATTAAAGTTATTTGGATCCATATATATATATATATAATATATATATATATATATATATATTTTCTTTTTCATAAGTGCTTTGTTCTTTGTGACGTCACACTGGACAGACGAACAAACATACTAACATATTTTTGTGACGTCACATTAACATGAAATGTAGACAAATGTACAGACATAAAGACATGTATAAAAAAAAAAAAATACAATTGTGAGCACACTAAAGAGAGATCTCCTTGTCCCGGCCGGGAGGAATGACACTTAAGTTGTGAAATATTTTGAAGGACTCTTTTGAGGGAATCATTCTGTACCTTCATCTTGGTCCTCTTGATTTTGTACCTTTTTTATTTAATCTTGATTCTTCAATAATTTCATCTTGATCATTTTGATGTGGTAACTGTTTTATTAATCTAGATGGTATCCATATTGGAGAGGATTCGTCTTTTGGAAAAATACAAACAGATCCTCTTCCCCAAATTAATACTGGATCTGGACCCTTCCATGTACCTGAAAGAACATCCTTCCAGTAAACCAAAGGTTTATGTTGTTGGTGTGGATTCCAATGTCTGTCTCCAGCAGAATAACCATTAGAGTCTAAAGTTAAAAAATTTAAGGTAAACAGGGCAACTGCCAATCTGTCCTTAGGACTTTTCCAATTTCCTTCTTTTTGTTTTAATAACATAATTTTCAGTGTTCGGTTTGCTCTTTCAAAAATGCCCTGACCCTGAGGATTGTATGGGATGCCTGTTTTATGGGATATATTGAATTTTGCGCAAAACTGTTTGAAAGATGAGGACGTATATGCGGGGCCATTATCTGTTTTAAGCATTTTGGGGATGCCCAATGCAGCAAAAGCTTGCAAACAATGAGATGTAACATCTTTAACTTTTTCTACAGAATGTAAGGAAGCAAAAATCATGCCTGAGCATGTATCTATGGTCACATGAATAAATCGCAATTTTCCAAAACTTGGCTCATGAGTAACATCCATCTGCCACAAATGATTGGGCATTAATCCTCTAGGGTTAACGCCGAAATGAGGATTGGGCAAATGTGTCATACAAGATTTACAATCTTTTACAATTGTTCTGGCTTGCTCCTTTGTGATTTCAAACCTACGTTGCAAGGTGGTGCTGTTGACATGAAACTGGGAGTGAAATAAAGTAGCTTGTTGTAGCGCTGAAAGTATAAATATTGTTTTTGTAAGTTCATCAGCCTTTTGATTACCTTCATGGAGGGGACCAGGCAAATTAGTATGTGCTCTAATATGGCCTACGAATAGAGGTTCTTTTCTTGCCCACAAAAGTTTTTGTATTTGATAAAACAATTTAAAGGCTGGAGTATGAGGTGCTATTGGTCCTGCTAACTCTAATTTTGGGACGGCTTGTACAATATAGTGGCTATCTGAAAAAAATGTTTACGGGCTGGTCCCTAAAATGTTCCA
Organism: Tamias sibiricus; assembly: GCA_025594165.1. NCBI lineage: Eukaryota > Metazoa > Chordata > Mammalia > Rodentia > Sciuridae > Tamias > Tamias sibiricus. Next base: position 138,626,319 of record CM046665.1, read on the forward strand.
GAGCTCTTACCACAGCTTCCAGTTCCACTAGTTGAGCTGATTTGTGTGCAGTTATGTAAGTCATATTTTCTTTTTTAGTGACTACTGTAGCAGTACCATTTGAGGACCCATCTGTAAATACATTAAATGCCTTAGGAATAGGTTGATTTTTTATTACCTGTGGAAATATAATAGGATGATTAATACAAAAAGATAATATAGGGGACTTAGAAAGATGATTATCAAAATTTCCAGAAGTAGAGCATTTAACTATAGCCCAATCATTATCATTGAAGCATAAGTATTCAATCTGTGATGATGAATAGGGAGTAATAATAGTAGCAGGGTGAATGCCAAAATATTTTAGTAGAAGTCTTAAGTCCTTGAAGAATAAGTTTAGCCACCATGGAGGTATAAGATTCAATTATACTTTTAGGAGAGACGGGCAAATGTATCCATAATAAAGACCCTTGTTGCCAAAATACTCCTGTGGGTGTATATTGTGAAGAAATAATAATCAACATCAGTGGTTGAGTTAAATCAAATCTATCACAATGAGCTCCTTCGATGGCTTTTTCAACTAACTTTAAAGCTTTCCTAGCATCAGGAGTCAATGTTCATGGTGAAGATGGATCAGGATCTCCACGAAGGATGTCAAATAAAGGTTTTAGTTGGCCAGTAGTGAGATTTAGTGTAAGGCGAAGCCAATTAATGTCTCCCAGTAGTTTTTGGAAATCATTGAGGGAGGTCAAATGTTCTTTATTTATTAAAATTTTGGGGGGGTCTAACAAAAGTATCCATGATTTTAAATCCTAAATATAATATGGGAGATCTGGTTTGAACTTTTTCTTCTGCTATATATAATCCATGTTTTTTAAAATTTTCTACCACATCATTGAATATATTAAATAAGATTTTTTGATTAGGGTGGGCCAATAAAATATCATCCATGTAATGTAGACACATGAGGTTTGGATATTTATTTTTAATGGGTTGGATAGCCTTGTCCACATATATTTGGCATATGGTGGGGCTATTAGCCATTCCCTGTGGTAAAACCTTCCATTGATATCTCTGATCAGGGCCATTATTGTTCATAGAAGGAACAGAAAAAGCAAACCTGGGGGCATCCAGAGGATGTAGGGGAATAGAAAAGAGGCAATCCTTTATATCAAGAGTAATAAGATGGAAATTTTTTGGAATAGCTACGGGACTAGGAAGTCCAGGTTGAGTAGGCCCATAACTTGCATGGTTTTATTGATTTGTCTAAGATCATGTAACAATCGCCATTTTCCTGACTTTTTCTTGATCACAAATATGGGGGAATTCCAGGGAGAGGTGGAAGGTTCTATATGACCTGCTTCTAATTGTTCCTGAACTAATTGGTGGGCCGCTTGTAATTTCTCTTTAGATAGGGGCCACTGAAGGACCCACACTGGCTTATCAGAAAGCCATGGTATTTTCAAAATTATTTTCTCAGTGGCCCCGAAAAAAATATCTTTTTCCTTTATGATAATGATTACTTTTAGGGTTAAGATTACTCTGTACTTTTTGATAATGAGTTCTTTTATGGTTAAGATTACCCTGTAGGTTTTCACATTTAACATCTGCAGGCTTGGTTCCAAGGTGTACTCCCATTTGTTGCAAAATATCTCTTCCCCATAAAGTAACCGGTAGATTAGGTAAAACATAAGGCTGAAATGTTCCTTTATGGCCTTCATCATCCTCCCATTTTAAAATTACTGCACTTTTATCTGGGAGGTTATTATATCCCAAGCCTCTTAAACTGGTTGAAGCTTTTTGCAGAGGCCAGTGCTTGGGCCATTGGCGTAAATTAATAATGGAAGAGTCAGCTCCAGTATCTATTAATCCCTCCATTTCTATTCCTTGGATTTTTATTTTACACATAGGCCTTTTTTGAACAGTCTCGAACCCAGCAAGCCATGGGACTTGAGTCAGTGGAACAAAATCCTCTATTGTTCCCTTCTTGAGGCATACCCATTTTAAATGAATTATGTAAATTGGGAAGGAGAAGCAACTGAGCAATTCTATCTCCTTGATTAACAGAAGTTATACTTTGGGGTGAGCTAAGCATTATTTTTATTTCCCCTTTGTAGTCTGAGTTTATTACACCTGGGGTCACTTGCAAACCTAATAAGCTTTTAGGACTACGCCCGATAATAAGTCCTACAGTCCCTGAGGGAAGAGGTCCCCTGACTCCTGTGGGAATCAGTTGAACCCCCATTTCAGGTGTTAACACTATTCGGGCGGTTGGAACAGAGGTCTAATCCTGCATTTCCTCTTGTTCCTCTGGCGAGGGAGTGGATGGGTAGTAGGGATTGTGTAGGGGAAGCATCTGAGTGGATGCTTGAGGATACTCCTTCTGCAATGCCATCGTACATTTGTGGGCCCCGGGGTATTGGGGCCCCGTGCCCCGTTTTTTGAATTCCTGAACAAAGGATTTCCATGGATGTCAAATTTTGAATGGCATTTATTGGCCCAATGATTTCCCTTTTTACACCTGGGGCAGCGGCCTGGGGCACGATATGAGCTTGGTCTTATTTCTCTTTTGGGATTTTGCCTAGAATTGCCTGATTGATTATGATAATTTTGCCTGGAATATCCTGATTGATTATAATATCTATGTTTAGCCTTTGTGAAATTTCGAGGGGAAGCACCTCTCATTGAGGCTGCAATCACATTTCCTGTGACAAAGGCGTCATTTATATATTTACATAGTTGTATATATACGGAAAGATCCTTTTTTAGTTCTCCATGGCCTGATGGCTGCTTGGCACCATTTATTTGCATTTTCATAAGCTAATTGAACACTAATGGCATAGCTTGGTCAACATCTGCAAACACACTACCTGCAGTTCTCTAAAGTCGATCAGCAAAGTCGGCATATGGCTCATTAGGTCCTTGAATCACTTTTGACAAGCTACCTTGCAGATGCCCAGGTCCTTGTACAGTTTTCCATGCCTCTAAGGCAGCTGCATTTATCTGAGCATATATATCTGGGTCATAATCTGTTTGAGCCTGTAAGTCTGCGAATTGCCCTTCTCCTGTGAGCATGTCTATATTATAGTTTTCAAACCCTGCAGCCGCGTTTCTTTTAGCCATTTCTATACAAAGTTCTTGGAATTGCGATCGCCAAACCCAAGAATTGCCCCCCGCTTAATGTTGCTTTACATAGACTTTTCCAGTCTGAGGGGGTTAAGCTAAAGGTGTTAAGGGACTCCAGCATACCCAACGTGAAAGGAGCTTGGGGCCCATAAGTCATTACTGCCTCTTTGAGATTTTTTATTGTTTTGAAATCTACTGACTGATGGACACTCTGTCCATTTTTCTTTTCAAATGCTGGCGGTTCATAATGTATCTGTGAGTTGTCCTCAAGAGCGCATAAGCGATCAGAAAGACTTTTTATTTCTGTTTGTAAATGCCTAGTAATACCCTTCATATTTTCTGTAATGGATTCCACCCATGGGGGAGTAGAGGACACAAGTGACTCCTCTGCCTGACGGACCTTTTTCTCGGTCTTTTTAAATTTCTTTTTCATCATTTTCTCAGGATCACTTTTACTAGATTCCTCACCACTGCTAATTTCACTGACAGCAATATCCTGAGGCCCAGGTTCCAGTGAGAGCAAGTATCTTCAGCTTTCGCCAATAACTCCCGAATAGCTTTAAAGCTTGGATTTTTGTCTTTTTTGGGGCTCTTCTAATACTCTCTTTACTGGTCTCAGTTGGCCCAGTGGAATCTACACTTTTTTGATCACTTTCACTTTTGTCTATATACTCCTCACTGAGAACAGAGTCAGGTATATCAAGGAGTCTTTGCATAGCCTCTATCACTTGGGATTCAGTTATATTCGAACCCATCTTTAGAGACCTTTCAGTTCTTACCTGTTCGCTCCGAAGTTCCCCGAACGGGCCGCCACCTGTTGCCGCCTGAAGCGCTTGGAGCAATGGAGCCGCGGGAAGAACTTCAGAAGCAAACTGGAGACAAACAGCTTTTTATTCTGATAACTTTTATCTCTGGTTCTAACAACGACTAACTCACGCCAAACACACCACTAAAAAAAAAATGGCGCTGACCCGATCAGCAATTTCGGCCAAGTCACTCTCGAGATCCCGCAACAAGTCTCGTGAGACTACGGGAGGAGACAATGCCCAAATCTCCATGGTCATAGTCAACTGGCAATTCAAGCCAATCCCCAAACAGGGCTCCTGCAATTAGGGATGGCTAAATATGTAAGATTCTGAAAACTAAAATACATTAGCACCCATACCATTGATATTTCAATGGATGTGTCGCCCTATGCTCGTATGTTCTCAGGAAGCATGCTGTGACTTAGAATGAGGTATGGCATGAATGGAAGTTCAGGGTCAGTAATGCATTTTTTGTCACTAGTGTTACTGAGATTTCTATATGTATTATATATATATATATATATACACCACACACACATACATATGGATGTATGTATATCAGGTAGCATGAATATTGATACCACCATAGATGTGAAAAAGATTCAAACATCTATACATGAAAGTTTTAGGATAGAGAGAGCTCTACTGAGTGTTCTATCAATGAAAATATAAGAGAAGGTGATACCGAATATATCTAAGGTGGATAGGTACTGAATTGGATGCGAATGTATCATGGTGGATTGAAATGATGCTTTAAAATGTACACGAACTTTGATCTTCAAGGACACGCATGCAATAAAATGAGGGGCAGTGGCAACATTAGGTTTACTGTTACACACAGTGTGTGTTTAGGGTTTTGTTCCAATAAGGAGTAGAGATATTGAAAATAACTTGTAATTCAAAGAATGTTCATGTCAAAGTGAGTAGGCAGAAATGTGTGAGCTGATGTATTTTGACCTAAATCATGATGTATATTGACTCTTGGGAATACATTCTTTGAGCTTACAGAGGAATGCATGTCTCATATGATCAATATAGAGTAATTGAAATACTAATGCGATGAATGACAGTAAAGGTCCCAATAGACATCGTAACTCACAGGAAGGTTTATGCAATGATGTTAAGTTAGGTGTGGTGATAGGGGTAGTATTAGGGTTTGTATTCAATATTGAATGAGGGTAGTATGAGATTGAAGAAATGAATATGTAATATATCAAAAAATATGAATACTTCTGAGAGAGAGCGTGTGAGAAAATGCACTACAATCCACGTTAAGGCACTCTGAGGACACAGAATAGTGTATAATGTGACTCATGTAGTAACTATAAATAATCTATGGACTGGAAATATATACCATACGGGAAGATGTACTAAGAGATATGAAAACATGCAATTGATTCTGGGATACATCTCATTCAAAGTGCCAATTAGTGTTCCTATGGATGTGCATGTGTGTTTAGGTATACACTGGTTGAGTTTTGGAGGTCCCAATAAAGTGAAGTTTCAGTTTAGACAATTTTTGTGTGGAGTCTTCTGCTGAGGAAATGTTTGATCTGCCGACATCAGTGTACACTTTATGATGTGCTCCATTCATAACTTGTGTGCCAATATACATGTGCATATGGTCCATGTTTTGTACCTGGGGACATGGTGAACCAGCGTCAGGATATTAAGCTTTTTCTACATTGAGGATTCATCGATAAGCACAGATTACTTGACACATAGCTATAATCTTCTACCCCAGGCACCAGCAGCACTAGGCAAAAACTCACTTGTATCTAGGTTCTTTTGCTTTTTCTTGATTGCTGCTCCATGAAGTCCTTCTCTGCTTCAGTCTTGAGGAGCAACACAAAGTCCTCAGGTGCTCCAGCGGTTCCTGGACAGGGCAAGTTCAAAAATATCAGGGTACCAATATACCTCGATTACAAGCATGAGGGAGGTGGCGCTGTGGGTTTCTGATTGAGACAGGGTACACTAAGTGGTTGGAAACTCTTTCAGCTGTAACACTCGAATAATGTAGTGAGGGCTTCCAAAACAAGGGCCAAGAGGTCAGGTGCAGCTGGGACAATGGGTCAAGAAGAGAAGGTGTGTGTGTGTTCCGGGATCTCACATTTGGCTGACAAGGCTCTCCTGAGAAAAATTGCTGTGAGTTCCTGGCCGACATTCCTAGTGTGGTGGACAAATCTACACTGGGCGCTCGGATTCGATTAACCTTCCAAAGGACACCTCTGGTGCTTCAGTCACTGAAATCCCAGCACAATCAATGCCATACTTCTAATGGGGTAGCTCCAGGTTTCAATTCACTGCTGACATTCACACCACCATCGACCAGAGATTTCTC
>CM046665.1:138632670-138688777 GCA_025594165.1 Tamias sibiricus
GATGGACTAAACCAAGCCTGTGTGGATACAAGCACCCGGGTGCGAAGGAATAACTTGATCCATTGGTGAAAAAGTCTCAGGCAGATGGGTGTGGCCTCCATCTGAGGCAACCCTTGGAAACTACTGTTAGGAGAGAGTGGTTGCCAAGGAAGTGACCTCATCTCCCTTCCTTCAAGGAAGTAAGCCCACCTCACTTCCTTGGTGATGGAACTCACTCAACTTGGAATCCAGGTAGCTAGGCATAGAGGGGCAGCCAACAGTCCCAGTGTGCTTGCTTATTGGGAGTCCTACCAAGCCCAGAGCCATACTTTCTTCGCCACTACTGATGTTTGGATGGGCAAAAGCCATGAGTGCACTGAGGAGGGCCATTCATGAGATGGAAGGTACTGAATCCTTACTGCGTCACGACCGAGGTGGTGGGTATGCCCTAGGAGATCAGAGCTGAGACGCCATAGTCAACGTCACTTGATCATAGGTGAAACCACAATGGGATGACAACTTGTATCGAGGAAGGCACTCTCCAGGAAAAGTTTCCCCTGTGTGTGTGTGTGTGTGTGTGTGTGTGTGTGTGTGTGTGTGTGTGTGTTTGTCTGAATATATGTTTTTGTCTCATATCCCCATAGTGTATATAGGATCAACAACTTGTTTCTTTTTTCAATGACTGGTGAGTTCTGAGTTGTTTCCTTGAAGGCTACTTACTGTTTGTATGTAGATTTATCCGTGTTCCTTTATCATTCTAGATACAAGTAGGAACAAAAATGCATTCTTGGATGTGCCTTGTCTAGTGAAAACAGTTTAGCACACATCCTGGCTAATTTTAGACTAATGATTGGACTGTGAATAGGGATCACCAGCTATGGTCGTAAGTGCCTGTGTTGCCCTTGTTATTTGGCACTGCCGAGGATGGGCTTTTGTTTTTGTGTAAAAGATGCGTGCCACCTCCAAGCTGTCTAAAATGGTTGTTGATTGGCTTTGTGCAGGGAATGCTGAAGGTCACTGTGAAACTCAGAAATCCATTGGAAAGGTCAAGTTTGCCAAGTAGATCCCTGCCTGTTGAGATAGAAATCAAGAAGGATGAGCAGTAAGACTAGTTGACCCAGTTTGGTCCTGTTGAACAGTCTGACCAGGGCGTTGATCTTTCCCATTGTCTTATAACCTTGAATGTGAGTAATATTTTGCCCAAGGCCATTCTTTGATGTAGCCTCAGAAAAAGCTGTTTTGAAATTGAAATGAAGGTGGGAAAATTTTGGCCCCACCTCTGAGACACTGGCTTAGATAGTCATTACCACATTAAAATACACAAAGGTGTTAGGGTCCATTCACATATGAAAGTGTACTTACACCCTACTCCCCATTGTGTCTCTCCATTACATTTGCAGAGGCTCTTCTTATTCAAGAAGTGAGAACAGAGATTTTTGGGGTAGAATGAGTTTGTGCTGGCCTTCCAGTAGCAACCAAATAGGTGGTTGTATTCTTTCTTGGCTCAGAGACACGTGAAAACCTTACCAATTGTGGTCATCATTTCCCTGAATGTGGCCAAAGAGCAGCATGAACTCTAGGCCATTTTATGTTCCCATAATTTCCTGCAGGGCGTCGAGCCTACCATGACTCTAGGCAAATGAAGTTCATGGGAATTGACATTAGCCACAATCCTGAACTTCTCGATGTATAGACAACTCCTTGCGAGATGTTTAGGATGCGAGTCTATTGGAAGCAGAGGAGTGTCCTTTGATCCATGAGAGAGGGTTCTTATATGAATTATGATAATTGGTGTGTGTGGTGTGAAGAGAAATCTCTGGTCGATGGTGGTGTGAATGTCAGCAGTGAACTGAAACCTGGAGCTACCCCATTAGAAGTATGGCATTGATTGTGCTGGGATTTCAGTGACTGAAGCACCAGAGGTGTCCTTTGGAAGGTTGATCGAATCCGAGCGCCCAGTGTAGATTTGTCCACCACACTAGGAATGTCGGCCAGGAACTCACAGCAATTTTTCTCAGGAGAGCCTTGTCAGCCAAATGTGAGATCCCGGAACACACACACACCTTCTCTTTTTGACCCATTGTCCCGGCTGCACCTGACCTCTTGGCCCTTGTTTTGGAAGCCCTCACTACATTATTCGAGTGTTACAGCTGAAAGAGTTTCCAACCACTTAGTGTACCCTGTCTCAATCAGAAACCCACAGCGCCACCTCCCTCATGCTTGTAATCGAGGTATATTGGTACCCTGATGATATTTTTGACCTTCCCTGTCCAGGAACCGCTGGAGCACCTGAGGACTTTGTGTTGCTCCTCAAGACTGAAGCAGAGAAGGACTTCATGGAGCAGCAATCAAGAAAAAGCAAAAGAACCTAGATACAAGTGAGTTTTTGCCTACTGCTGCTGGTGCCTGGGGTAGAAGATTATAGCTATGTGTCAAGTAATCTGTGCTTATCGATGAATCCTCAATGTAGAAAAAGCTTAATATCCTGACGCTGGTTCACCATGTCCCCAGGTACAAAACATGGACCATATGCACATGTATATTGGCACACAAGTTATGAATGGAGCACATCATAAAGTGTACACTGATGTCGGCAGATCAAACATTCCCTCAGCAGAAGACTCCACACAAAAATTGTCTAAACTGAAACTTCACTTTATTGGGACCTCCAAAACTCAACCAGTGTATACCTAAACACATGCACATCCATAGGAACACTAACTGGCACTTTGAATGAGATGTATCCAAGAATCAATTGCATGTTTTCATATCTCTTAGTACATCTTCCCGTATGGTATATATTTCCAGTCCATAGATTATTGATAGTTACTACATGAGTCACATTATACACTATTCTGTGTCCTCAGAGTGCCTTAACGTGGATTTTAGTGCATTTTCTCACACGCTCTCTCTCAGAAGTATTCATATTTTTTGATATATTACATATTCATTTCTTCAATCTCATACTACCCCTCATTCAATATTGAATACAAACCCTAATACTAAACCTATCACCACACCTAACTTAACATCATTGCATAAACCTTCCTGTGAGTTACGATGTCTATTGGGACCTTTACTGTCATTCATCGCATTAGCATTTCAATTACTCTATATTGATCATATGAGACATGCATTCATCTGTAAGCTCAAAGAATGTATTCCCAAGAGTCACTATACATCATGATTTAGGTCAAAATACATCAGCTCACACATTTCTGCCTACTCACTTTGTCATGAACATTCTTTGAATTACACGTTGTTTTCAATATCTCTACTCCTTATTGGAACAAAATCCTAAACACACACTGTGTGTAACAGTAGACCTAATGTTGCCACTGCCCCTCATTTTACTGCATGCGTGTCCTTGAAGATCAAAGTCCGTGTATATTTTAAAGCATCATTTCAATCCACCATGATACATTCGCATCCAATTCAGTACCTATTCACCTTAGATATATTCGGTATCACCTTCTCTTATATTTTCATTGATAGAACACTCAGTAGAGCTCTCTCTATCCTAAAACTTTCATTTATAGATGTTTCAATCTTTTTCACATCTATGGTGGTATCAAAATTCATGCTACCTGATATACATACATCCATATGTATGTGTGTGTGTGTATATATATATATATATATATAAATCTCAGTAACACTAGTGACAAAAAATGCATTACTGACCCTGAAGTTCTATTCATGCCGATACCTCATTCTAAATCACAGCTTGTATTCCTGAGAACATACGAGCATAGGGCGACACATCCATTGAAATATCGATGGAATGGGTGCTAATGTATTTTAGTTTTCAGAATCTTACATATTTAGCCATCCCTAATGACAAAGATTCATCATGGTATATCTCACATGATAGTTTTCCCTACTTCACAAATTATATATATATCGATATGACTTTACTTACAAATTTGCCCCTTATTATTCTTGTCAATATTCACATGCTGACCTTCACATTCTGTATTGATCACAAACCTTATTTGAAAAGGAAATACAAAACTAATGCTAGACTCATTCTCCGTCAAAAATCTACTTGGCAGAGCTGCATACGGTGCATTTGCCTGTGGATAGTGACTTATACATACAATTTTTACTATTACACATGCAGATGTTAGCCTGTAGTTATCGATAGGATCCATGCGTGCCTTTGATAATTTAACAAATATTAAATGTGTCACTTAATACATTAATTAATACTTAATAAATCATTTAAAGTTAATGTTGGAAAATAAAACGTAATCAAATTACCCACCTAATGTTCTTCTATGTTTCACTCCTTGCAAATTTTTGTTTCATTGGAAAATTTTCACCAATACATTCTTAAAATTGTTCCTGTTTCACAATAACAACATTCTTCCTCGAGAGTCCCTTCTGACCCTAATAGAAATATCATGTTCATCTCTACTTCAACTCCATTACCTAAATCTAATTTCACATAAGTGCATGCGTAGGGTTGATCTTGTCGTTCAGGCTTGTACGGGATCTAGGCTTGCTGTGAGGCTCAAAGGTCCAGGTCAGAATTTTCACTGATGAATATTAAGGAAGGCATCTGTGTAGGCCCTGAGCGGCAGAAGGTCATCTTCTGGTACCAAAAACATAATCCACATGTAGGGATGTCTCTGAATCAAGCTTTGTCTTCTCATCCTAGGGTAGATGGACTAAACCAGGCCTGTGTGGATACAAGCACCCAGGTGCGAGGGAAGAACTTGATCCATTGGTGAAAAAGTCTCAGGCAGATGGGTGCGGCCTCCATCTAAGGCAACCCTTGGAAACCACTGTTAGGAGAGAGTGGTTGCCAAGGAAGTGACCTCATCTCCCTTCCTTCAAGGAAGTAAGCCCACCTCACTTCCTTGGTGATGGAACTCACTCAACTTGGAATCCAGGTAGCTAGGCATATAGAGGCAGCCAACAGTCCCAGTGTTTTTGCTTATTGGGAGTCCTACCAAGCCCAGAGCCATACTTTCTTCTCCACTACTGATGTTTGGATGGGCAAAAGCCATGAGTGCACTGAGGAGGGCCATTCATGAGATGGAAGGTACTGAATCCTTACTGCGTCACGACCGAGGTGGTGGGTATGCCCTAGGAGATCAGAGCTGAGACGCCATAGTCAACGTCACTTGATCATAGGTGAATCCACAATTGGATAACAACTTGTACCGAGGAAGGCACTCTCCAGGAAAAGGTTCCTCTGTGTGTGTGTGTGTGTGTGTGTGTGTGTGTGTGTGTGTGTGTGTGTGTTTTTGTGTGAATATATGGTTTTGTCTCATATCCCCATAGTGTATATAGGATCAACAACTTGTTTCTATTTTCAATGACTGGTGAGTTGTGAGTTGTTTCCTTGAAGGCTACTTACTGTTTGTATGTAGATTTATCCGTGTTCCTTTATCATTCTAGATACAAGTAGGAACAAAAATGCATTCTTGGATGTGCCTTGTCTAGTGAAGACAGTTTAGTACACATCCTGGCTAATTTTAGACTAATGATTGGACTGTGAATAGGGATCACCAGCTATGGTCGTAAGTGCCAGTGTTGCCCTTTTTATTTGGCACTGCCGAGGATGGGCTTTTGGTTTTGTGTAAAAGATGCGTGCCACCTCCAAGCTGTCTAAAGTGGCCGTTGATTGGCTTTGTGCAGGGAATGCTGAAGGTCACTGTGAAACTCAGAAATCCATTGGAAAGGTCAAGTTTGCCAAGTAGATCCCTGCCTGTTGAGATAGAAATCAAGAAGGATGAGCAGTAAGACTAGTTGACCCAGTTTGGTCCTGTTGAACAATCTGACCAGGGCGTTGATCTTTCCCATTGTCTTATAACCTTGAATGTGAGTAATATTTTGCCCCAGGCCTCTCTTAGGTATAGCCTCAGAAAAAGCTGTTTTGAAATGGAAATGAAGGTCGGAAACTTTTGGCCCCCACCTCTGTGACACTGGCTTAGATAGTCATTACCACATTAAAATACACAAAGGTGTTAGGGTCCATTCACATATGAAAGTGTAATTACTCCCTACTCCCCATTGTGTCTCTCCATTACATCTGCTGAGGCTCTTCTTATTCAAGAAGTGAGACCAGATTTTTTTGGGGGTAGAATGAGTTTGTGCTGGCCTTCCAGTAGCAACCAAATAGGTGGTTGTGTTATTTCTTGGCTCAGAGACACGTGAAAATCTTACCAATTGTGGTCATCAGGTCCCTGAATGTGGAAAAAGAACAGCATGAACTCTAGGCCATTTTATGTTTCCATAATTTTCTGCAGGGCGAAGAGCCTACCATGACTCTAGGCAAATGAATTTCATGGGAATTTTCATTAGCCACAGTCTCATATCCCCATGGTGTATATAAGAAAAAATAAGTTTTTCTTTTTCCATAACTAGAGAGTAGTCAGTTGTTTTCTTGTAGGCTATTTAGGGTTTGTATGTAGATTTATCCCTGTTCATCTCTCAATCTAGACACAAACCCACAACTCCACCTCCCTCATGCTTGAAATAGAGGTATATTAATACCCTGATACTTTTGACCTTCCCCTGCCCGAAAACTGCTGGAGCACTTGAGGAATTTGTGTTGCTCATCAAGACTGAAGCAGAGAAGGAGTTCTTTGAGCACAAGTCATGACAAAGCAGGAGAACCAAGATACAAGTGAGTTTGTGCCTGCTGATTTTGGTGCCTGGGGTAGAAAAGTATAGATATGTGTCAAGATTCTGTGCCTTCGCCACTTGAATCTTCTCGGCCTGCTGAAGGAGTGTGACCCTCTGATCATTTCCATATTCAAAAGGCCATAGCAGATATCCTTCTTCTACTCTCTCCAATTCTCGCTCATTTTGGGGATGGTCTTTTTATGTCATTGTTCAGGATGGCATTTGGAAGTATTACAGTGCAGCATATGCACATGCATTCCCTTTATGAAGTTCTATAGAGTATGATTGGCATCTTCAATCATAACCCTAATCCAAAACATACTGACGACTTCTACTAACAGTTTGGCAAAACTAAAGCCAATATCAAATACAGTCAGATGCTATGAGGATTCATGTATGTTGTGACTTGTCAGTTCCATTATCAATGGTAGGTGTTCTGAAAGTAGTCACGTTTCCTTTATAAAATTTATCGATGAATCCTCCAATGTAGAAGGAGCTTAATATCCTGACTCTCGTTCACCATGTTCCCAGGTACCGAACACGGAGCTTATTCACATGTGTATTGGCACACATGCTGTGAATAGAGTACATCCTTAAGAGTACTCTGATGTTGGCAGATCAAACATTCCCTCAGCAGGAGACTCTGCACAAAAATTGTCTGAACTGAAACTTGACTTTAATGGAACCTCCAAAACTCAACCAGTGTATACATAAACTCATGCATATAGAAGGGAACACTTATCGGCACTTTGAATGAGATGTATCCAAGTATCAATTGCATGTTTTCATATCTCTTAGTACATCCTCATGTATGGTATATATTTCCAGTCCATAGATTTTATATAGTTACCACATGACTCACATTATACACTATTCTGAGTCCTTAGAGAGCCTTAACGTGGATTGGAGTGCATTGTTTTATACGCTCTCTCTCAGAAATTATCATATTTTTGATATACATATTCTTTTCCTTATACTCAAAAACTAGCCTCATTCAATATTTGATGCAAACTCTGATACTATTCCTGTCACCATACCTAATTTAACATCATTGCATGTACATTTCTGTGAGTTATCATGTCTATTGGGACGTGTACTCTCATTCATCATGGGTGCAGTAGCATTTCAATTGGTCTATATAGATCATATGAGACATGTATTAATCTGTAAGCTCAAAGAATGTATTCCCAGGAGTCACTATACATCATGTTTTAGGTCAAAACACGTAAGCTCACACACTTCTTCCTTCCTGCTCACTTTGAAATGAACATTCTTTGAATTACAAGTAGTTTTCATTATCTCTACTCCTTATTAAAGCAAAAAGCTAAAGACACACTGTATGTAATACTAGACCTAATGTTGCCACTGCCCCTCGTTTTACTTTATGTGTGTCCTTGAAAATCAGAGTCCGAGTATATTTAAAAGCATCATTTCAATTCACCATGTTACATTCGCATCCATTTCAGTACCTTTTCACCATAAGATATATTCGCGTATCACCTATTCTCAAAATTTCATTGATAGAACACTCAGTAGAGCTACCTCTATCAAAAAATGTTCATTAATAGATGTTTCAATCGTTTTCACATTTATGGTGGTGTCAATATCCATGTTTCCTGATATATATATATATATCTGTAAATACAGAATCATTACTGACCGAAAAGGCGTTACTGACCCTGAACTCACATTCATGCCAAAACCTAATTTTAAATCAATCTCTAAGAACATACGAGCATATGGTGACACATCCATTGAAATGTCAATGGTATGGGTGCTAATATATTTTAGTTTACACAATCTTACATATTTAGCCATTCCAAACGACAAAGATTCAACATGGTATAACTCACATGATAGTTTTCTCTACCTCACAAGTTACATATATATCGATATTCATTTTCATACATATTCGCCCCTTGTTATTCTGGTCAATATTCACGTGCTGACATTCACATTCTGTATTGATCAACAACCTTATTTGAAAAGGAAATAGAAAACTAACGCTAGACTCATTCTCCGTCAAAAATCTTCTTGGCAAAGCTGCATATGGTGCATTTGCCACTGGATAGGGACTTGTACATACAATTTTCAATATTACACACGCAGCTGTCAACGTATGTTGATTGATAGGATCCATGCGTGCTTCCCCTAATTAACACATATTTAACTTGTCCATTAATACGTTGAATAATAGTTAATAAATCATTGAACATTAATGTTGGATAATAAAAAATTTCCTAATTACTATCCTATGGCCTTCTATGTTTCATCCCTTACAAATTTTTATGTTTCAATGGAAAATTTTCACCAACACATTCTTACAAATGTTCCTGTATCACAATACCAACATTCTTCCTCGAGAATCATTTCTCACCCAAATATAAATATCATGTTCATCCTTACTTCAACTCCATTACCTAAATATAATTTCTCATAAGTGCATGCGTACGGTTGATATTGTCATTCAGGCTTGTAGGGGATCTAGCCCGGCTGAAAGGCTCAAAGGTCGAGGTCAGAATTTTCACTGAAGAATATTAAGGAAGGCATCTGTGTAGGCCCTGAGAGGCAGAAGGTTATCTTCTGGGACCAAAAACATAATCCACATGAGCGGATGAGTCTGAATCAAGCTTTGTCTTCTCATCCCATGGAAGATGGAAAAAACCAGGCCTGTGTGGATACCTGAACGCAGGTTCAGTGGTATAACTTGGTCCATTGGTGAAAAATTCTCTGGCAAATAGGTGCAGCCTAAATCTCATGCGACCCTTGGAAACCACTGTTGGGAGACAGTGATTTCCAAGGAAGTGACCTCATCTCCCTTCCTTCAAGGAAGTCAGCTCACCTCACTTCCTTGGTGACGGAACTCTCTCAACTTGGAATCCAGGTAACTAAGCATAGAGGGGCAGCCACAGTCCCAGTCTGCTTACTTATTGGGAGTCCTACCAAGCCCAGAGTCATAATTTCTATGCCACTACTGATGTTTGGATGGGCAAAAGCCACCATTGCACTGAGGAGAGGCCATTCCTGAGAAGGAAGGTACTGGATCCCTACTGGGTCATGATAGAGGTGGTGGGTTTGCCCAAGGAGACCAGTGTTGAGACAGCATAGTCAACTTCACTTGATCATAGCTGACTCCCCAATCAGATAACAAGTTGTATTGTGGTAGACCTTCTCCAGGAATAGGTTCCTGTGTGTGTGTGTGTGTGTGTGTGTGTGTGTGTGTGTGTGTGTGTGTGTGTCTGAATATGTGGTTTTGTCTCATATCCCCTGGTGTATATATTAAAAAATAAACTTATTTCTTTTTTCCATAACTAGAGAGTAGTGAGTTGTTTTCTTGAAGGCTATTTAGGGTTTGTATGTAGATTTATCCCTGTTCATCTCTCATTCTAGATACAAACCCACAACGCCACCTCCCTCATGCTTGAAAAAGAGGTATATCAATACCCTGATACTTTTGACCTTCCCCTACCCAGGACCTGCTGGAGCACTTGAGGAATTTGTGTTGCTCATCAAGACTGAAGCAGAGAAGGACTTCTTTGAGCACAAGTCATGACAAAGCAGGAGAACCGAGATACAAGTGAGTTTGTGCCTGCTGATGATGGTGCCTGGGGTAGAAAAGTATAGATATGTGTCAAGAGTTCTGTGCCTTCGCCACTTGAATCTTCTCGGCCTGCTGAAGGAGTGTGATCCTCTGATCTTTTCCATATTCAAAAGGCCATAGCAGATATCCTTCTTCTACTCTCTCCAATTCTCGCTCATTTTGGGAGATGGTCTTTATATGTCATTGTTCAGGATGGCATTTGGAAGTATTACACTGCAGCATATGCACATGCATTCCCTTTATGTAGTTCTATAGAGTATGATTGGCATCTTCAATCATAACCCTAATCCTAAACATACTGACGACTTCTACTAACAGTTTGGCAAAACTAAAGCCAATATCAAATACAGTCAGATGCTATGAGGATTCATGTATGTTGTGACTTGTCAGTTCCATTATCAATGGTAGGTGTTCTGAAAGTAGTCACGTTTCCTTTATAAAATTTATCGATGAATCCTCCAATGTAGGAGGAGCTTAATATCCTGACTCTCGTTCACCATGTTCCCAGGTACCGAACACGGAGCTTATTCACATGTGTATTGGCACACATGCTGTGAATAGAGTACATCCTTAAGAGTACTCTGATGTTGGCAGATCAAACATTCCCTCAGCAGGAGACTCTGCACAAAAATTGTCTGAACTGAAACTTGACTTTAATGGAACCTCCAAAAAAACTCAACCAGTGTATACATAAACTCATGCATATAGAAGGGAACACTTATCGGCACTTTGAATGAGATGTATCCAAGTATCAATTGCATGTTTTCATATTTCCTAGTACATCCTCATGTATGGTATATATTTCCAGTCCATAGATTTTATATAGTTACCACATGACTCACATTATACACTATTCTGAGTCCTTAGAGAGCCTTAACGTGGATTGGAGTACATTGTTTTATACGCTCTCTCTCAGAAATTATCATATTTTTGATATACATATTCTTTTCCTTATACTCAAACTAGCCTCATTCAATATTTGATGCAAACTCTGATACTATTCCTGTCACCATACCTAATTTAACATCATTGCATGTACATTTCTGTGAGTTATCATGTCTATTGGGACGTGTACTCTCATTCATCATGGGTGCAGTAGCATTTCAATTGGTCTATATAGATCATATGAGATATGTATTAATCTGTAAGCTCAAAGAATGTATTCCCAGGAGTCACTATACATCATGTTTTAGGTCAAAACACGTAAGCTCACACACTTCTTCCTTCCTGCTCACTTTGAAATGAACATTCTTTGAATTACAAGTAGTTTTCATTATCTCTACTGCTTATTAAAGCAAAAAGCTAAAGACACACTGTATGTAATACTAGACCTAATGTTGCCACTGCCCCTCGTTTTACTTTATGTGTGTCCTTGAAAATCAGAGTCCGAGTATATTTAAAAGCATCATTTCAATTCACCATGTTACATTCGCATCCATTTCAGTACCTTTTCACCATAAGATATATTCGCGTATCACCTATTCTCAAAATTTCATTGATAGAACACTCAGTAGAGCTACCTCTATCAAAAAATGTTCATTAATAGATGTTTCAATCGTTTTCACATTTATGGTGGTGTCAATATCCATGTTTCCTGATATATATATATACATATCTGTAAATACAGAATCATTACTGACCGAAAAGGCGTTACTGACCCTGAACTCACATTCATGCCAAAACCTAATTTTAAATCAATCTCTAAGAACATACGAGCATATGGTGACACATCCATTGAAATGTCAATGGTATGGGTGCTAATATATTTTAGTTTACACAATCTTACATATTTAGCCATTCCAAACGACAAAGATTCAACATGGTATAACTCACATGATAGTTTTCTCTACCTCACAAGTTACATATATATCGATATTCATTTTCATACATATTCGCCCCTTGTTATTCTGGTCAATATTCACGTGCTGACATTCACATTCTGTATTGATCAACAACCTTATTTGAAAAGGAAATAGAAAACTAACGCTAGACTCATTCTCCGTCAAAAATCTTCTTGGCAAAGCTGCATATGGTGCATTTGCCACTGGATAGGGACTTGTACATACAATTTTCAATATTACACACGCAGCTGTCAACGTATGTTGATTGATAGGATCCATGCGTGCTTCCCCTAATTAACACATATTTAACTTGTCCATTAATACGTTGAATAATAGTTAATAAATCATTGAACATTAATGTTGGATAATAAAAAATTTCCTAATTACTATCCTATGGCCTTCTATGTTTCATCCCTTACAAATTTTTATGTTTCAATGGAAAATTTTCACCAACACATTCTTACAAATGTTCCTGTATCACAATACCAACATTCTTCCTCGAGAATCATTTCTCACCCAAATATAAATATCATGTTCATCCTTACTTCAACTCCATTACCTAAATATAATTTCTCATAAGTGCATGCGTACGGTTGATATTGTCATTCAGGCTTGTAGGGGATCTAGCCCGGCTGAAAGGCTCAAAGGTCGAGGTCAGAATTTTCACTGAAGAATATTAAGGAAGGCATCTGTGTAGGCCCTGAGAGGCAGAAGGTTATCTTCTGGGACCAAAAACATAATCCACATGAGCGGATGAGTCTGAATCAAGCTTTGTCTTCTCATCCCATGGAAGATGGAAAAAACCAGGCCTGTGTGGATACCTGAACGCAGGTTCAGTGGTATAACTTGGTCCATTGGTGAAAAATTCTCTGGCAAATAGGTGCAGCCTAAATCTCATGCGACCCTTGGAAACCACTGTTGGGAGACAGTGATTTCCAAGGAAGTGACCTCATCTCCCTTCCTTCAAGGAAGTCAGCTCACCTCACTTCCTTGGTGACGGAACTCTCTCAACTTGGAATCCAGGTAACTAAGCATAGAGGGGCAGCCACCACAGTCCCAGTCTGCTTACTTATTGGGAGTCCTACCAAGCCCAGAGTCATAATTTCTATGCCACTACTGATGTTTGGATGGGCAAAAGCCACCATTGCACTGAGGAGAGGCCATTCCTGAGAAGGAAGGTACTGGATCCCTACTGGGTCATGATAGAGGTGGTGGGTTTGCCCAAGGAGACCAGTGTTGAGACAGCATAGTCAACTTCACTTGATCATAGCTGACTCCCCAATCAGATAACAAGTTGTATTGTGGTAGACCTTCTCCAGGAATAGGTTCCTGTGTGTGTGTGTGTGTGTGTGTGTGTGTGTGTGTGTGTGTGTGTGTGTGTGTGTGAATATGTGGTTTTGTCTCATATCCCCTGGTGTATATATTAAAAAATAACTTATTTCTTTTTTCCATAACTAGAGAGTAGTGAGTTGTTTTCTTGAAGGCTATTTAGGGTTTGTATGTAGATTTATCCCTGTTCATCTCTCATTCTAGATACAAACCCACAACGCCACCTCCCTCATGCTTGAAAAAGAGGTATATCAATACCCTGATACTTTTGACCTTCCCCTACCCAGGACCTGCTGGAGCACTTGAGGAATTTGTGTTGCTCATCAAGACTGAAGCAGAGAAGGACTTCTTTGAGCACAAGTCATGACAAAGCAGGAGAACCGAGATACAAGTGAGTTTGTGCCTGCTGATGATGGTGCCTGGGGTAGAAAAGTATAGATATGTGTCAAGAGTTCTGTGCCTTCGCCACTTGAATCTTCTCGGCCTGCTGAAGGAGTGTGATCCTCTGATCTTTTCCATATTCAAAAGGCCATAGCAGATATCCTTCTTCTACTCTCTCCAATTCTCGCTCATTTTGGGAGATGGTCTTTATATGTCATTGTTCAGGATGGCATTTGGAAGTATTACACTGCAGCATATGCACATGCATTCCCTTTATGTAGTTCTATAGAGTATGATTGGCATCTTCAATCATAACCCTAATCCTAAACATACTGACGACTTCTACTAACAGTTTGGCAAAACTAAAGCCAATATCAAATACAGTCAGATGCTATGAGGATTCATGTATGTTGTGACTTGTCAGTTCCATTATCAATGGTAGGTGTTCTGAAAGTAGTCACGTTTCCTTTATAAAATTTATCGATGAATCCTCCAATGTAGGAGGAGCTTAATATCCTGACTCTCGTTCACCATGTTCCCAGGTACCGAACACGGAGCTTATTCACATGTGTATTGGCACACATGCTGTGAATAGAGTACATCCTTAAGAGTACTCTGATGTTGGCAGATCAAACATTCCCTCAGCAGGAGACTCTGCACAAAAATTGTCTGAACTGAAACTTGACTTTAATGGAACCTCCAAAACTCAACCAGTGTATACATAAACTCATGCATATAGAAGGGAACACTTATCGGCACTTTGAATGAGATGTATCCAAGTATCAATTGCATGTTTTCATATTTCCTAGTACATCCTCATGTATGGTATATATTTCCAGTCCATAGATTTTATATAGTTACCACATGACTCACATTATACACTATTCTGAGTCCTTAGAGAGCCTTAACGTGGATTGGAGTGCATTGTTTTATACGCTCTCTCTCAGAAATTATCATATTTTTGATATACATATTCTTTTCCTTATACTCAAACTAGCCTCATTCAATATTTGATGCAAACTCTGATACTATTCCTGTCACCATACCTAATTTAACATCATTGCATGTACATTTCTGTGAGTTATCATGTCTATTGGGACGTGTACTCTCATTCATCATGGGTGCAGTAGCATTTCAATTGGTCTATATAGATCATATGAGATATGTATTAATCTGTAAGCTCAAAGAATGTATTCCCAGGAGTCACTATACATCATGTTTTAGGTCAAAACACGTAAGCTCACACACTTCTTCCTTCTGCTCACTTTGAAATGAACATTCTTTGAATTACAAGTAGTTTTCATTATCTCTACTGCTTATTAAAGCAAAAAGCTAAAGACACACGGTATGTAATACTAGACCTAATGTTGCCACTGCCCCTCGTTTTACTTTATGTGTGTCCTTGAAAATCAGAGTCCGAGTATATTTAAAAGCATCATTTCAATTCACCATGTTACATTCGCATCCATTTCAGTACCTTTTCACCATAAGATATATTCGCGTATCACCTATTCTCAAAATTTCATTGATAGAACACTCAGTAGAGCTACCTCTATCAAAAAATGTTCATTAATAGATGTTTCAATCGTTTTCACATTTATGGTGGTGTCAATATCCATGTTTCCTGATATATATATATACATATCTGTAAATACAGAATCATTACTGACCGAAAAGGCGTTACTGACCCTGAACTCACATTCATGCCAAAACCTAATTTTAAATCAATCTCTAAGAACATACGAGCATATGGTGACACATCCATTGAAATGTCAATGGTATGGGTGCTAATATATTTTAGTTTACACAATCTTACATATTTAGCCATTCCAAACGACAAAGATTCAACATGGTATAACTCACATGATAGTTTTCTCTACCTCACAAGTTACATATATATCGATATTCATTTTCATACATATTCGCCCCTTGTTATTCTGGTCAATATTCACGTGCTGACATTCACATTCTGTATTGATCAACAACCTTATTTGAAAAGGAAATAGAAAACTAACGCTAGACTCATTCTCCGTCAAAAATCTTCTTGGCAAAGCTGCATATGGTGCATTTGCCACTGGATAGGGACTTGTACATACAATTTTCAATATTACACACGCAGCTGTCAACGTATGTTGATTGATAGGATCCATGCGTGCTTCCCCTAATTAACACATATTTAACTTGTCCATTAATACGTTGAATAATAGTTAATAAATCATTGAACATTAATGTTGGATAATAAAAAATTTCCTAATTACTATCCTATGGCCTTCTATGTTTCATCCCTTACAAATTTTTATGTTTCAATGGAAAATTTTCACCAACACATTCTTACAAATGTTCCTGTATCACAATACCAACATTCTTCCTCGAGAATCATTTCTCACCCAAATATAAATATCATGTTCATCCTTACTTCAACTCCATTACCTAAATATAATTTCTCATAAGTGCATGCGTACGGTTGATATTGTCATTCAGGCTTGTAGGGGATCTAGCCCGGCTGAAAGGCTCAAAGGTCGAGGTCAGAATTTTCACTGAAGAATATTAAGGAAGGCATCTGTGTAGGCCCTGAGAGGCAGAAGGTTATCTTCTGGGACCAAAAACATAATCCACATGAGCGGATGAGTCTGAATCAAGCTTTGTCTTCTCATCCCATGGAAGATGGAAAAAACCAGGCCTGTGTGGATACCTGAACGCAGGTTCAGTGGTATAACTTGGTCCATTGGTGAAAAATTCTCTGGCAAATAGGTGCAGCCTAAATCTCATGCGACCCTTGGAAACCACTGTTGGGAGACAGTGATTTCCAAGGAAGTGACCTCATCTCCCTTCCTTCAAGGAAGTCAGCTCACCTCACTTCCTTGGTGACGGAACTCTCTCAACTTGGAATCCAGGTAACTAAGCATAGAGGGGCAGCCACAGTCCCAGTCTGCTTACTTATTGGGAGTCCTACCAAGCCCAGAGTCATAATTTCTATGCCACTACTGATGTTTGGATGGGCAAAAGCCACCATTGCACTGAGGAGAGGCCATTCCTGAGAAGGAAGGTACTGGATCCCTACTGGGTCATGATAGAGGTGGTGGGTTTGCCCAAGGAGACCAGTGTTGAGACAGCATAGTCAACTTCACTTGATCATAGCTGACTCCCCAATCAGATAACAAGTTGTATTGTGGTAGACCTTCTCCAGGAATAGGTTCCTGTGTGTGTGTGTGTGTGTGTGTGTGTGTGTGTGTGTGTGTGTGTGTGTGTGTGTGTGTGTGTGAATATGTGGTTTTGTCTCATATCCCCTGGTGTATATATTAAAAAATAACTTATTTCTTTTTTCCATAACTAGAGAGTAGTGAGTTGTTTTCTTGAAGGCTATTTAGGGTTTGTATGTAGATTTATCCCTGTTCATCTCTCATTCTAGATACAAACCCACAACGCCACCTCCCTCATGCTTGAAAAAGAGGTATATCAATACCCTGATACTTTTGACCTTCCCCTACCCAGGACCTGCTGGAGCACTTGAGGAATTTGTGTTGCTCATCAAGACTGAAGCAGAGAAGGACTTCTTTGAGCACAAGTCATGACAAAGCAGGAGAACCGAGATACAAGTGAGTTTGTGCCTGCTGATGATGGTGCCTGGGGTAGAAAAGTATAGATATGTGTCAAGAGTTCTGTGCCTTCGCCACTTGAATCTTCTCGGCCTGCTGAAGGAGTGTGATCCTCTGATCTTTTCCATATTCAAAAGGCCATAGCAGATATCCTTCTTCTACTCTCTCCAAATTCTCGCTCATTTTGGGAGATGGTCTTTATATGTCATTGTTCAGGATGGCATTTGGAAGTATTACACTGCAGCCATATGCACATGCATTCCCTTTATGTAGTTCTATAGAGTATGATTGGCATCTTCAATCATAACCCTAATCCTAAACATACTGACGACTTCTACTAACAGTTTGGCAAAACTAAAGCCAATATCAAATACAGTCAGATGCTATGAGGATTCATGTATGTTGTGACTTGTCAGTTCCATTATCAATGGTAGGTGTTCTGAAAGTAGTCACGTTTCCTTTATAAAATTTATCGATGAATCCTCCAATGTAGGAGGAGCTTAATATCCTGACTCTCGTTCACCATGTTCCCAGGTACCGAACACGGAGCTTATTCACATGTGTATTGGCACACATGCTGTGAATAGAGTACATCCTTAAGAGTACTCTGATGTTGGCAGATCAAACATTCCCTCAGCAGGAGACTCTGCACAAAAATTGTCTGAACTGAAACTTGACTTTAATGGAACCTCCAAAACTCAACCAGTGTATACATAAACTCATGCATATAGAAGGGAACACTTATCGGCACTTTGAATGAGATGTATCCAAGTATCAATTGCATGTTTTCATATTTCCTAGTACATCCTCATGTATGGTATATATTTCCAGTCCATAGATTTTATATAGTTACCACATGACTCACATTATACACTATTCTGAGTCCTTAGAGAGCCTTAACGTGGATTGGAGTGCATTGTTTTATACGCTCTCTCTCAGAAATTATCATATTTTTGATATACATATTCTTTTCCTTATACTCAAACTAGCCTCATTCAATATTTGATGCAAACTCTGATACTATTCCTGTCACCATACCTAATTTAACATCATTGCATGTACATTTCTGTGAGTTATCATGTCTATTGGGACGTGTACTCTCATTCATCATGGGTGCAGTAGCATTTCAATTGGTCTATATAGATCATATGAGATATGTATTAATCTGTAAGCTCAAAGAATGTATTCCCAGGAGTCACTATACATCATGTTTTAGGTCAAAACACGTAAGCTCACACACTTCTTCCTTCCTGCTCACTTTGAAATGAACATTCTTTGAATTACAAGTAGTTTTCATTATCTCTACTGCTTATTAAAGCAAAAAGCTAAAGACACACGGTATGTAATACTAGACCTAATGTTGCCACTGCCCCTCGTTTTACTTTATGTGTGTCCTTGAAAATCAGAGTCCGAGTATATTTAAAAGCATCATTTCAATTCACCATGTTACATTCGCATCCATTTCAGTACCTTTTCACCATAAGATATATTCGCGTATCACCTATTCTCAAAATTTCATTGATAGAACACCCAGTAGAGCTACCTCTATCAAAAAATGTTCATTAATAGATGTTTCAATCGTTTTCACATTTATGGTGGTGTCAATATCCATGTTTCCTGATATATATATACATATCTGTAAATACAGAATCATTACTGACCGAAAAGGCGTTACTGACCCTGAACTCACATTCATGCCAAAACCTAATTTTAAATCAATCTCTAAGAACATACGAGCATATGGTGACACATCCATTGAAATGTCAATGGTATGGGTGCTAATATATTTTAGTTTACACAATCTTACATATTTAGCCATTCCAAACGACAAAGATTCAACATGGTATAACTCACATGATAGTTTTCTCTACCTCACAAGTTACATATATATCGATATTCATTTTCATACATATTCGCCCCTTGTTATTCTGGTCAATATTCACGTGCTGACATTCACATTCTGTATTGATCAACAACCTTATTTGAAAAGGAAATAGAAAACTAACGCTAGACTCATTCTCCGTCAAAAATCTTCTTGGCAAAGCTGCATATGGTGCATTTGCCACTGGATAGGGACTTGTACATACAATTTTCAATATTACACACGCAGCTGTCAACGTATGTTGATTGATAGGATCCATGCGTGCTTCCCCTAATTAACACATATTTAACTTGTCCATTAATACGTTGAATAATAGTTAATAAATCATTGAACATTAATGTTGGATAATAAAAAATTTCCTAAATTACTATCCTATGGCCTTCTATGTTTCATCCCTTACAAATTTTTATGTTTCAATGGAAAATTTTCACCAACACATTCTTACAAATGTTCCTGTATCACAATACCAACATTCTTCCTCGAGAATCATTTCTCACCCAAATATAAATATCATGTTCATCCTTACTTCAACTCCATTACCTAAATATAATTTCTCATAAGTGCATGCGTACGGTTGATATTGTCATTCAGGCTTGTAGGGGATCTAGCCCGGCTGAAAGGCTCAAAGGTCGAGGTCAGAATTTTCACTGAAGAATATTAAGGAAGGCATCTGTGTAGGCCCTGAGAGGCAGAAGGTTATCTTCTGGGACCAAAAACATAATCCACATGAGCGGATGAGTCTGAATCAAGCTTTGTCTTCTCATCCCATGGAAGATGGAAAAAACCAGGCCTGTGTGGATACCTGAACGCAGGTTCAGTGGTATAACTTGGTCCATTGGTGAAAAATTCTCTGGCAAATAGGTGCAGCCTAAATCTCATGCGACCCTTGGAAACCACTGTTGGGAGACAGTGATTTCCAAGGAAGTGACCTCATCTCCCTTCCTTCAAGGAAGTCAGCTCACCTCACTTCCTTGGTGACGGAACTCTCTCAACTTGGAATCCAGGTAACTAAGCATAGAGGGGCAGCCACAGTCCCAGTCTGCTTACTTATTGGGAGTCCTACCAAGCCCAGAGTCATAATTTCTATGCCACTACTGATGTTTGGATGGGCAAAAGCCACCATTGCACTGAGGAGAGGCCATTCCTGAGAAGGAAGGTACTGGATCCCTACTGGGTCATGATAGAGGTGGTGGGTTTGCCCAAGGAGACCAGTGTTGAGACAGCATAGTCAACTTCACTTGATCATAGCTGACTCCCCAATCAGATAACAAGTTGTATTGTGGTAGACCTTCTCCAGGAATAGGTTCCTGTGTGTGTGTGTGTGTGTGTGTGTGTGTGTGTGTGTGTGTGTGTGTGTGTGTGTGTCTGAATATGTGGTTTTGTCTCATATCCCCTGGTGTATATATTAAAAAATAACTTATTTCTTTTTTCCATAACTAGAGAGTAGTGAGTTGTTTTCTTGAAGGCTATTTAGGGTTTGTATGTAGATTTATCCCTGTTCATCTCTCATTCTAGATACAAACCCACAACGCCACCTCCCTCATGCTTGAAAAAGAGGTATATCAATACCCTGATACTTTTGACCTTCCCCTACCCAGGACCTGCTGGAGCACTTGAGGAATTTGTGTTGCTCATCAAGACTGAAGCAGAGAAGGACTTCTTTGAGCACAAGTCATGACAAAGCAGGAGAACCGAGATACAAGTGAGTTTGTGCCTGCTGATGATGGTGCCTGGGGTAGAAAAGTATAGATATGTGTCAAGAGTTCTGTGCCTTCGCCACTTGAATCTTCTCGGCCTGCTGAAGGAGTGTGATCCTCTGATCTTTTCCATATTCAAAAGGCCATAGCAGATATCCTTCTTCTACTTCTCCAATTCTCGCTCATTTTGGGAGATGGTCTTTATATGTCATTGTTCAGGATGGCATTTGGAAGTATTACACTGCAGCATATGCACATGCATTCCCTTTATGTAGTTCTATAGAGTATGATTGGCATCTTCAATCATAACCCTAATCCTAAACATACTGACGACTTCTACTAACAGTTTGGCAAAACTAAAGCCAATATCAAATACAGTCAGATGCTATGAGGATTCATGTATGTTGTGACTTGTCAGTTCCATTATCAATGGTAGGTGTTCTGAAAGTAGTCACGTTTCCTTTATAAAATTTATCGATGAATCCTCCAATGTAGGAGGAGCTTAATATCCTGACTCTCGTTCACCATGTTCCCAGGTACCGAACACGGAGCTTATTCACATGTGTATTGGCACACATGCTGTGAATAGAGTACATCCTTAAGAGTACTCTGATGTTGGCAGATCAAACATTCCCTCAGCAGGAGACTCTGCACAAAAATTGTCTGAACTGAAACTTGACTTTAATGGAACCTCCAAAACTCAACCAGTGTATACATAAACTCATGCATATAGAAGGGAACACTTATCGGCACTTTGAATGAGATGTATCCAAGTATCAATTGCATGTTTTCATATTTCCTAGTACATCCTCATGTATGGTATATATTTCCAGTCCATAGATTTTATATAGTTACCACATGACTCACATTATACACTATTCTGAGTCCTTAGAGAGCCTTAACGTGGATTGGAGTGCATTGTTTTATACGCTCTCTCTCAGAAATTATCATATTTTTGATATACATATTCTTTTCCTTATACTCAAACTAGCCTCATTCAATATTTGATGCAAACTCTGATACTATTCCTGTCACCATACCTAATTTAACATCATTGCATGTACATTTCTGTGAGTTATCATGTCTATTGGGACGTGTACTCTCATTCATCATGGGTGCAGTAGCATTTCAATTGGTCTATATAGATCATATGAGATATGTATTAATCTGTAAGCTCAAAGAATGTATTCCCAGGAGTCACTATACATCATGTTTTAGGTCAAAACACGTAAGCTCACACACTTCTTCCTTCCTGCTCACTTTGAAATGAACATTCTTTGAATTACAAGTAGTTTTCATTATCTCTACTGCTTATTAAAGCAAAAAGCTAAAGACACACGGTATGTAATACTAGACCTAATGTTGCCACTGCCCCTCGTTTTACTTTATGTGTGTCCTTGAAAATCAGAGTCCGAGTATATTTAAAAGCATCATTTCAATTCACCATGTTACATTCGCATCCATTTCAGTACCTTTTCACCATAAGATATATTCGCGTATCACCTATTCTCAAAATTTCATTGATAGAACACTCAGTAGAGCTACCTCTATCAAAAAATGTTCATTAATAGATGTTTCAATCGTTTTCACATTTATGGTGGTGTCAATATCCATGTTTCCTGATATATATATATATATATCTGTAAATACAGAATCATTACTGACCGAAAAGGCGTTACTGACCCTGAACTCACATTCATGCCAAAACCTAATTTTAAATCAATCTCTAAGAACATACGAGCATATGGTGACACATCCATTGAAATGTCAATGGTATGGGTGCTAATATATTTTAGTTTTTACACAATCTTACATATTTAGCCATTCCAAACGACAAAGATTCAACATGGTATAACTCACATGATAGTTTTCTCTACCTCACAAGTTACATATATATCGATATTCATTTTCATACATATTCGCCCCTTGTTATTCTGGTCAATATTCACGTGCTGACATTCACATTCTGTATTGATCAACAACCTTATTTGAAAAGGAAATAGAAAACTAACGCTAGACTCATTCTCCGTCAAAAATCTTCTTGGCAAAGCTGCATATGGTGCATTTGCCACTGGATAGGGACTTGTACATACAATTTTCAATATTACACACGCAGCTGTCAACGTATGTTGATTGATAGGATCCATGCGTGCTTCCCCTAATTAACACATATTTAACTTGTCCATTAATACGTTGAATAATAGTTAATAAATCATTGAACATTAATGTTGGATAATAAAAAATTTCCTAATTACTATCCTATGGCCTTCTATGTTTCATCCCTTACAAATTTTTATGTTTCAATGGAAAATTTTCACCAACACATTCTTACAAATGTTCCTGTATCACAATACCAACATTCTTCCTCGAGAATCATTTCTCACCCAAATATAAATATCATGTTCATCCTTACTTCAACTCCATTACCTAAATATAATTTCTCATAAGTGCATGCGTACGGTTGATATTGTCATTCAGGCTTGTAGGGGATCTAGCCCGGCTGAAAGGCTCAAAGGTCGAGGTCAGAATTTTCACTGAAGAATATTAAGGAAGGCATCTGTGTAGGCCCTGAGAGGCAGAAGGTTATCTTCTGGGACCAAAAACATAATCCACATGAGCGGATGAGTCTGAATCAAGCTTTGTCTTCTCATCCCATGGAAGATGGAAAAAACCAGGCCTGTGTGGATACCTGAACGCAGGTTCAGTGGTATAACTTGGTCCATTGGTGAAAAATTCTCTGGCAAATAGGTGCAGCCTAAATCTCATGCGACCCTTGGAAACCACTGTTGGGAGACAGTGATTTCCAAGGAAGTGACCTCATCTCCCTTCCTTCAAGGAAGTCAGCTCACCTCACTTCCTTGGTGACGGAACTCTCTCAACTTGGAATCCAGGTAACTAAGCATAGAGGGGCAGCCACAGTCCCAGTCTGCTTACTTATTGGGAGTCCTACCAAGCCCAGAGTCATAATTTCTATGCCACTACTGATGTTTGGATGGGCAAAAGCCACCATTGCACTGAGGAGAGGCCATTCCTGAGAAGGAAGGTACTGGATCCCTACTGGGTCATGATAGAGGTGGTGGGTTTGCCCAAGGAGACCAGTGTTGAGACAGCATAGTCAACTTCACTTGATCATAGCTGACTCCCCAATCAGATAACAAGTTGTATTGTGGTAGACCTTCTCCAGGAATAGGTTCCTGTGTGTGTGTGTGTGTGTGTGTGTGTGTGTGTGTGTGTGTGTGTGTGTGTGAATATGTGGTTTTGTCTCATATCCCCTGGTGTATATATTAAAAAATAACTTATTTCTTTTTTCCATAACTAGAGAGTAGTGAGTTGTTTTCTTGAAGGCTATTTAGGGTTTGTATGTAGATTTATCCCTGTTCATCTCTCATTCTAGATACAAACCCACAACGCCACCTCCCTCATGCTTGAAAAAGAGGTATATCAATACCCTGATACTTTTGACCTTCCCCTACCCAGGACCTGCTGGAGCACTTGAGGAATTTGTGTTGCTCATCAAGACTGAAGCAGAGAAGGACTTCTTTGAGCACAAGTCATGACAAAGCAGGAGAACCGAGATACAAGTGAGTTTGTGCCTGCTGATGATGGTGCCTGGGGTAGAAAAGTATAGATATGTGTCAAGAGTTCTGTGCCTTCGCCACTTGAATCTTCTCGGCCTGCTGAAGGAGTGTGATCCTCTGATCTTTTCCATATTCAAAAGGCCATAGCAGATATCCTTCTTCTACTCTCTCCAATTCTCGCTCATTTTGGGAGATGGTCTTTATATGTCATTGTTCAGGATGGCATTTGGAAGTATTACACTGCAGCATATGCACATGCATTCCCTTTATGTAGTTCTATAGAGTATGATTGGCATCTTCAATCATAACCCTAATCCTAAACATACTGACGACTTCTACTAACAGTTTGGCAAAACTAAAGCCAATATCAAATACAGTCAGATGCTATGAGGATTCATGTATGTTGTGACTTGTCAGTTCCATTATCAATGGTAGGTGTTCTGAAAGTAGTCACGTTTCCTTTATAAAATTTATCGATGAATCCTCCAATGTAGGAGGAGCTTAATATCCTGACTCTCGTTCACCATGTTCCCAGGTACCGAACACGGAGCTTATTCACATGTGTATTGGCACACATGCTGTGAATAGAGTACATCCTTAAGAGTACTCTGATGTTGGCAGATCAAACATTCCCTCAGCAGGAGACTCTGCACAAAAATTGTCTGAACTGAAACTTGACTTTAATGGAACCTCCAAAACTCAACCAGTGTATACATAAACTCATGCATATAGAAGGGAACACTTATCGGCACTTTGAATGAGATGTATCCAAGTATCAATTGCATGTTTTCATATTTCCTAGTACATCCTCATGTATGGTATATATTTCCAGTCCATAGATTTTATATAGTTACCACATGACTCACATTATACACTATTCTGAGTCCTTAGAGAGCCTTAACGTGGATTGGAGTGCATTGTTTTATACGCTCTCTCTCAGAAATTATCATATTTTTGATATACATATTCTTTTCCTTATACTCAAACTAGCCTCATTCAATATTTGATGCAAACTCTGATACTATTCCTGTCACCATACCTAATTTAACATCATTGCATGTACATTTCTGTGAGTTATCATGTCTATTGGGACGTGTACTCTCATTCATCATGGGTGCAGTAGCATTTCAATTGGTCTATATAGATCATATGAGATATGTATTAATCTGTAAGCTCAAAGAATGTATTCCCAGGAGTCACTATACATCATGTTTTAGGTCAAAACACGTAAGCTCACACACTTCTTCCTTCCTGCTCACTTTGAAATGAACATTCTTTGAATTACAAGTAGTTTTCATTATCTCTACTGCTTATTAAAGCAAAAAGCTAAAGACACACGGTATGTAATACTAGACCTAATGTTGCCACTGCCCCTCGTTTTACTTTATGTGTGTCCTTGAAAATCAGAGTCCGAGTATATTTAAAAGCATCATTTCAATTCACCATGTTACATTCGCATCCATTTCAGTACCTTTTCACCATAAGATATATTCGCGTATCACCTATTCTCAAAATTTCATTGATAGAACACTCAGTAGAGCTACCTCTATCAAAAAATGTTCATTAATAGATGTTTCAATCGTTTTCACATTTATGGTGGTGTCAATGTCAATATCCATGTTTCCTGATATATATATACATATCTGTAAATACAGAATCATTACTGACCGAAAAGGCGTTACTGACCCTGAACTCACATTCATGCCAAAACCTAATTTTAAATCAATCTCTAAGAACATACGAGCATATGGTGACACATCCATTGAAATGTCAATGGTATGGGTGCTAATATATTTTAGTTTACACAATCTTACATATTTAGCCATTCCAAACGACAAAGATTCAACATGGTATAACTCACATGATAGTTTTCTCTACCTCACAAGTTACATATATATCGATATTCATTTTCATACATATTCGCCCCTTGTTATTCTGGTCAATATTCACGTGCTGACATTCACATTCTGTATTGATCAACAACCTTATTTGAAAAGGAAATAGAAAACTAACGCTAGACTCATTCTCCGTCAAAAATCTTCTTGGCAAAGCTGCATATGGTGCATTTGCCACTGGATAGGGACTTGTACATACAATTTTCAATATTACACACGCAGCTGTCAACGTATGTTGATTGATAGGATCCATGCGTGCTTCCCCTAATTAACACATATTTAACTTGTCCATTAATACGTTGAATAATAGTTAATAAATCATTGAACATTAATGTTGGATAATAAAAAATTTCCTAATTACTATCCTATGGCCTTCTATGTTTCATCCCTTACAAATTTTTATGTTTCAATGGAAAATTTTCACCAACACATTCTTACAAATGTTCCTGTATCACAATACCAACATTCTTCCTCGAGAATCATTTCTCACCCAAATATAAATATCATGTTCATCCTTACTTCAACTCCATTACCTAAATATAATTTCTCATAAGTGCATGCGTACGGTTGATATTGTCATTCAGGCTTGTAGGGGATCTAGCCCGGCTGAAAGGCTCAAAGGTCGAGGTCAGAATTTTCACTGAAGAATATTAAGGAAGGCATCTGTGTAGGCCCTGAGAGGCAGAAGGTTATCTTCTGGGACCAAAAACATAATCCACATGAGCGGATGAGTCTGAATCAAGCTTTGTCTTCTCATCCCATGGAAGATGGAAAAAACCAGGCCTGTGTGGATACCTGAACGCAGGTTCAGTGGTATAACTTGGTCCATTGGTGAAAAATTCTCTGGCAAATAGGTGCAGCCTAAATCTCATGCGACCCTTGGAAACCACTGTTGGGAGACAGTGATTTCCAAGGAAGTGACCTCATCTCCCTTCCTTCAAGGAAGTCAGCTCACCTCACTTCCTTGGTGACGGAACTCTCTCAACTTGGAATCCAGGTAACTAAGCATAGAGGGGCAGCCACAGTCCCAGTCTGCTTACTTATTGGGAGTCCTACCAAGCCCAGAGTCATAATTTCTATGCCACTACTGATGTTTGGATGGGCAAAAGCCACCATTGCACTGAGGAGAGGCCATTCCTGAGAAGGAAGGTACTGGATCCCTACTGGGTCATGATAGAGGTGGTGGGGTTTGCCCAAGGAGACCAGTGTTGAGACAGCATAGTCAACTTCACTTGATCATAGCTGACTCCCCAATCAGATAACAAGTTGTATTGTGGTAGACCTTCTCCAGGAATAGGTTCCTGTGTGTGTGTGTGTGTGTGTGTGTGTGTGTGTGTGTGTGTGTGTGTGTGTGTGTGTGTGTGAATATGTGGTTTTGTCTCATATCCCCTGGTGTATATATTAAAAAATAACTTATTTCTTTTTTCCATAACTAGAGAGTAGTGAGTTGTTTTCTTGAAGGCTATTTAGGGTTTGTATGTAGATTTATCCCTGTTCATCTCTCATTCTAGATACAAACCCACAACGCCACCTCCCTCATGCTTGAAAAAGAGGTATATCAATACCCTGATACTTTTGACCTTCCCCTACCCAGGACCTGCTGGAGCACTTGAGGAATTTGTGTTGCTCATCAAGACTGAAGCAGAGAAGGACTTCTTTGAGCACAAGTCATGACAAAGCAGGAGAACCGAGATACAAGTGAGTTTGTGCCTGCTGATGATGGTGCCTGGGGTAGAAAAGTATAGATATGTGTCAAGAGTTCTGTGCCTTCGCCACTTGAATCTTCTCGGCCTGCTGAAGGAGTGTGATCCTCTGATCTTTTCCATATTCAAAAGGCCATAGCAGATATCCTTCTTCTACTCTCTCCAATTCTCGCTCATTTTGGGAGATGGTCTTTATATGTCATTGTTCAGGATGGCATTTGGAAGTATTACACTGCAGCATATGCACATGCATTCCCTTTATGTAGTTCTATAGAGTATGATTGGCATCTTCAATCATAACCCTAATCCTAAACATACTGACGACTTCTACTAACAGTTTGGCAAAACTAAAGCCAATATCAAATACAGTCAGATGCTATGAGGATTCATGTATGTTGTGACTTGTCAGTTCCATTATCAATGGTAGGTGTTCTGAAAGTAGTCACGTTTCCTTTATAAAATTTATCGATGAATCCTCCAATGTAGGAGGAGCTTAATATCCTGACTCTCGTTCACCATGTTCCCAGGTACCGAACACGGAGCTTATTCACATGTGTATTGGCACACATGCTGTGAATAGAGTACATCCTTAAGAGTACTCTGATGTTGGCAGATCAAACATTCCCTCAGCAGGAGACTCTGCACAAAAATTGTCTGAACTGAAACTTGACTTTAATGGAACCTCCAAAACTCAACCAGTGTATACATAAACTCATGCATATAGAAGGGAACACTTATCGGCACTTTGAATGAGATGTATCCAAGTATCAATTGCATGTTTTCATATTTCCTAGTACATCCTCATGTATGGTATATATTTCCAGTCCATAGATTTTATATAGTTACCACATGACTCACATTATACACTATTCTGAGTCCTTAGAGAGCCTTAACGTGGATTGGAGTGCATTGTTTTATACGCTCTCTCTCAGAAATTATCATATTTTTGATATACATATTCTTTTCCTTATACTCAAACTAGCCTCATTCAATATTTGATGCAAACTCTGATACTATTCCTGTCACCATACCTAATTTAACATCATTGCATGTACATTTCTGTGAGTTATCATGTCTATTGGGACGTGTACTCTCATTCATCATGGGTGCAGTAGCATTTCAATTGGTCTATATAGATCATATGAGATATGTATTAATCTGTAAGCTCAAAGAATGTATTCCCAGGAGTCACTATACATCATGTTTTAGGTCAAAACACGTAAGCTCACACACTTCTTCCTTCCTGCTCACTTTGAAATGAACATTCTTTGAATTACAAGTAGTTTTCATTATCTCTACTGCTTATTAAAGCAAAAAGCTAAAGACACACGGTATGTAATACTAGACCTAATGTTGCCACTGCCCCTCGTTTTACTTTATGTGTGTCCTTGAAAATCAGAGTCCGAGTATATTTAAAAGCATCATTTCAATTCACCATGTTACATTCGCATCCATTTCAGTACCTTTTCACCATAAGATATATTCGCGTATCACCTATTCTCAAAATTTCATTGATAGAACACCAGTAGAGCTACCTCTATCAAAAAATGTTCATTAATAGATGTTTCAATCGTTTTCACATTTATGGTGGTGTCAATATCCATGTTTCCTGATATATATATATACATATCTGTAAATACAGAATCATTACTGACCGAAAAGGCGTTACTGACCCTGAACTCACATTCATGCCAAAACCTAATTTTAAATCAATCTCTAAGAACATACGAGCATATGGTGACACATCCATTGAAATGTCAATGGTATGGGTGCTAATATATTTTAGTTTACACAATCTTACATATTTAGCCATTCCAAACGACAAAGATTCAACATGGTATAACTCACATGATAGTTTTCTCTACCTCACAAGTTACATATATATCGATATTCATTTTCATACATATTCGCCCCTTGTTATTCTGGTCAATATTCACGTGCTGACATTCACATTCTGTATTGATCAACAACCTTATTTGAAAGGAAATAGAAAACTAACGCTAGACTCATTCTCCGTCAAAAAATCTTCTTGGCAAAGCTGCATATGGTGCATTTGCCACTGGATAGGGACTTGTACATACAATTTTCAATATTACACACGCAGCTGTCAACGTATGTTGATTGATAGGATCCATGCGTGCTTCCCCTAATTAACACATATTTAACTTGTCCATTAATACGTTGAATAATAGTTAATAAATCATTGAACATTAATGTTGGATAATAAAAAATTTCCTAATTACTATCCTATGGCCTTCTATGTTTCATCCCTTACAAATTTTTATGTTTCAATGGAAAATTTTCACCAACACATTCTTACAAATGTTCCTGTATCACAATACCAACATTCTTCCTCGAGAATCATTTCTCACCCAAATATAAATATCATGTTCATCCTTACTTCAACTCCATTACCTAAATATAATTTCTCATAAGTGCATGCGTACGGTTGATATTGTCATTCAGGCTTGTAGGGGATCTAGCCCGGCTGAAAGGCTCAAAGGTCGAGGTCAGAATTTTCACTGAAGAATATTAAGGAAGGCATCTGTGTAGGCCCTGAGAGGCAGAAGGTTATCTTCTGGGACCAAAAACATAATCCACATGAGCGGATGAGTCTGAATCAAGCTTTGTCTTCTCATCCCATGGAAGATGGAAAAAACCAGGCCTGTGTGGATACCTGAACGCAGGTTCAGTGGTATAACTTGGTCCATTGGTGAAAAATTCTCTGGCAAATAGGTGCAGCCTAAATCTCATGCGACCCTTGGAAACCACTGTTGGGAGACAGTGATTTCCAAGGAAGTGACCTCATCTCCCTTCCTTCAAGGAAGTCAGCTCACCTCACTTCCTTGGTGACGGAACTCTCTCAACTTGGAATCCAGGTAACTAAGCATAGAGGGGCAGCCACAGTCCCAGTCTGCTTACTTATTGGGAGTCCTACCAAGCCCAGAGTCATAATTTCTATGCCACTACTGATGTTTTGGATGGGCAAAAGCCACCATTGCACTGAGGAGAGGCCATTCCTGAGAAGGAAGGTACTGGATCCCTACTGGGTCATGATAGAGGTGGTGGGTTTGCCCAAGGAGACCAGTGTTGAGACAGCATAGTCAACTTCACTTGATCATAGCTGACTCCCCAATCAGATAACAAGTTGTATTGTGGTAGACCTTCTCCAGGAATAGGTTCCTGTGTGTGTGTGTGTGTGTGTGTGTGTGTGTGTGTGTGTGTGTGTGTGTGTGTGTGTCTGAATATGTGGTTTTGTCTCATATCCCCTGGTGTATATATTAAAAAATAACTTATTTCTTTTTTCCATAACTAGAGAGTAGTGAGTTGTTTTCTTGAAGGCTATTTAGGGTTTGTATGTAGATTTATCCCTGTTCATCTCTCATTCTAGATACAAACCCACAACGCCACCTCCCTCATGCTTGAAAAAGAGGTATATCAATACCCTGATACTTTTGACCTTCCCCTACCCAGGACCTGCTGGAGCACTTGAGGAATTTGTGTTGCTCATCAAGACTGAAGCAGAGAAGGACTTCTTTGAGCACAAGTCATGACAAAGCAGGAGAACCGAGATACAAGTGAGTTTGTGCCTGCTGATGATGGTGCCTGGGGTAGAAAAGTATAGATATGTGTCAAGAGTTCTGTGCCTTCGCCACTTGAATCTTCTCGGCCTGCTGAAGGAGTGTGATCCTCTGATCTTTTCCATATTCAAAAGGCCATAGCAGATATCCTTCTTCTACTCTCTCCAATTCTCGCTCATTTTGGGAGATGGTCTTTATATGTCATTGTTCAGGATGGCATTTGGAAGTATTACACTGCAGCATATGCACATGCATTCCCTTTATGTAGTTCTATAGAGTATGATTGGCATCTTCAATCATAACCCTAATCCTAAACATACTGACGACTTCTACTAACAGTTTGGCAAAACTAAAGCCAATATCAAATACAGTCAGATGCTATGAGGATTCATGTATGTTGTGACTTGTCAGTTCCATTATCAATGGTAGGTGTTCTGAAAGTAGTCACGTTTCCTTTATAAAATTTATCGATGAATCCTCCAATGTAGGAGGAGCTTAATATCCTGACTCTCGTTCACCATGTTCCCAGGTACCGAACACGGAGCTTATTCACATGTGTATTGGCACACATGCTGTGAATAGAGTACATCCTTAAGAGTACTCTGATGTTGGCAGATCAAACATTCCCTCAGCAGGAGACTCTGCACAAAAATTGTCTGAACTGAAACTTGACTTTAATGGAACCTCCAAAACTCAACCAGTGTATACATAAACTCATGCATATAGAAGGGAACACTTATCGGCACTTTGAATGAGATGTATCCAAGTATCAATTGCATGTTTTCATATTTCCTAGTACATCCTCATGTATGGTATATATTTCCAGTCCATAGATTTTATATAGTTACCACATGACTCACATTATACACTATTCTGAGTCCTTAGAGAGCCTTAACGTGGATTGGAGTGCATTGTTTTATACGCTCTCTCTCAGAAATTATCATATTTTTGATATACATATTCTTTTCCTTATACTCAAACTAGCCTCATTCAATATTTGATGCAAACTCTGATACTATTCCTGTCACCATACCTAATTTAACATCATTGCATGTACATTTCTGTGAG
The DNA here is from genome assembly GCA_025594165.1 of Tamias sibiricus. Taxonomy (NCBI): domain Eukaryota; kingdom Metazoa; phylum Chordata; class Mammalia; order Rodentia; family Sciuridae; genus Tamias; species Tamias sibiricus. The sequence goes on from CM046665.1 coordinate 138,665,441, forward strand.
TTATCATGTCTATTGGGACGTGTACTCTCATTCATCATGGGTGCAGTAGCATTTCAATTGGTCTATATAGATCATATGAGATATGTATTAATCTGTAAGCTCAAAGAATGTATTCCCAGGAGTCACTATACATCATGTTTTAGGTCAAAACACGTAAGCTCACACACTTCTTCCTTCCTGCTCACTTTGAAATGAACATTCTTTGAATTACAAGTAGTTTTCATTATCTCTACTGCTTATTAAAGCAAAAAGCTAAAGACACACGGTATGTAATACTAGACCTAATGTTGCCACTGCCCCTCGTTTTACTTTATGTGTGTCCTTGAAAATCAGAGTCCGAGTATATTTAAAAGCATCATTTCAATTCACCATGTTACATTCGCATCCATTTCAGTACCTTTTCACCATAAGATATATTCGCGTATCACCTATTCTCAAAATTTCATTGATAGAACACTCAGTAGAGCTACCTCTATCAAAAAATGTTCATTAATAGATGTTTCAATCGTTTTCACATTTATGGTGGTGTCAATATCCATGTTTCCTGATATATATATACATATCTGTAAATACAGAATCATTACTGACCGAAAAGGCGTTACTGACCCTGAACTCACATTCATGCCAAAACCTAATTTTAAATCAATCTCTAAGAACATACGAGCATATGGTGACACATCCATTGAAATGTCAATGGTATGGGTGCTAATATATTTTAGTTTACACAATCTTACATATTTAGCCATTCCAAACGACAAAGATTCAACATGGTATAACTCACATGATAGTTTTCTCTACCTCACAAGTTACATATATATCGATATTCATTTTATACATATTCGCCCCTTGTTATTCTGGTCAATATTCACGTGCTGACATTCACATTCTGTATTGATCAACAACCTTATTTGAAAAGGAAATAGAAAACTAACGCTAGACTCATTCTCCGTCAAAAATCTTCTTGGCAAAGCTGCATATGGTGCATTTGCCACTGGATAGGGACTTGTACATACAATTTTCAATATTACACACGCAGCTGTCAACGTATGTTGATTGATAGGATCCATGCGTGCTTCCCCTAATTAACACATATTTAACTTGTCCATTAATACGTTGAATAATAGTTAATAAATCATTGAACATTAATGTTGGATAATAAAAAATTTCCTAATTACTATCCTATGGCCTTCTATGTTTCATCCCTTACAAATTTTTATGTTTCAATGGAAAATTTTCACCAACACATTCTTACAAATGTTCCTGTATCACAATACCAACATTCTTCCTCGAGAATCATTTCTCACCCAAATATAAATATCATGTTCATCCTTACTTCAACTCCATTACCTAAATATAATTTCTCATAAGTGCATGCGTACGGTTGATATTGTCATTCAGGCTTGTAGGGGATCTAGCCCGGCTGAAAGGCTCAAAGGTCGAGGTCAGAATTTTCACTGAAGAATATTAAGGAAGGCATCTGTGTAGGCCCTGAGAGGCAGAAGGTTATCTTCTGGGACCAAAAACATAATCCACATGAGCGGATGAGTCTGAATCAAGCTTTGTCTTCTCATCCCATGGAAGATGGAAAAAACCAGGCCTGTGTGGATACCTGAACGCAGGTTCAGTGGTATAACTTGGTCCATTGGTGAAAAATTCTCTGGCAAATAGGTGCAGCCTAAATCTCATGCGACCCTTGGAAACCACTGTTGGGAGACAGTGATTTCCAAGGAAGTGACCTCATCTCCCTTCCTTCAAGGAAGTCAGCTCACCTCACTTCCTTGGTGACGGAACTCTCTCAACTTGGAATCCAGGTAACTAAGCATAGAGAGGGGCAGCCACAGTCCCAGTCTGCTTACTTATTGGGAGTCCTACCAAGCCCAGAGTCATAATTTCTATGCCACTACTGATGTTTGGATGGGCAAAAGCCACCATTGCACTGAGGAGAGGCCATTCCTGAGAAGGAAGGTACTGGATCCCTACTGGGTCATGATAGAGGTGGTGGGTTTGCCCAAGGAGACCAGTGTTGAGACAGCATAGTCAACTTCACTTGATCATAGCTGACTCCCCAATCAGATAACAAGTTGTATTGTGGTAGACCTTCTCCAGGAATAGGTTCCTGTGTGTGTGTGTGTGTGTGTGTGTGTGTGTGTGTGTGTGTGTGTGTGTCTGAATATGTGGTTTTGTCTCATATCCCCTGGTGTATATATTAAAAAAAATAACTTATTTCTTTTTTCCATAACTAGAGAGTAGTGAGTTGTTTTCTTGAAGGCTATTTAGGGTTTGTATGTAGATTTATCCCTGTTCATCTCTCATTCTAGATACAAACCCACAACGCCACCTCCCTCATGCTTGAAAAAGAGGTATATCAATACCCTGATACTTTTGACCTTCCCCTACCCAGGACCTGCTGGAGCACTTGAGGAATTTGTGTTGCTCATCAAGACTGAAGCAGAGAAGGACTTCTTTGAGCACAAGTCATGACAAAGCAGGAGAACCGAGATACAAGTGAGTTTGTGCCTGCTGATGATGGTGCCTGGGGTAGAAAAGTATAGATATGTGTCAAGAGTTCTGTGCCTTCGCCACTTGAATCTTCTCGGCCTGCTGAAGGAGTGTGATCCTCTGATCTTTTCCATATTCAAAAGGCCATAGCAGATATCCTTCTTCTACTCTCTCCAATTCTCGCTCATTTTGGGAGATGGTCTTTATATGTCATTGTTCAGGATGGCATTTGGAAGTATTACACTGCAGCATATGCACATGCATTCCCTTTATGTAGTTCTATAGAGTATGATTGGCATCTTCAATCATAACCCTAATCCTAAACATACTGACGACTTCTACTAACAGTTTGGCAAAACTAAAGCCAATATCAAATACAGTCAGATGCTATGAGGATTCATGTATGTTGTGACTTGTCAGTTCCATTATCAATGGTAGGTGTTCTGAAAGTAGTCACGTTTCCTTTATAAAATTTATCGATGAATCCTCCAATGTAGGAGGAGCTTAATATCCTGACTCTCGTTCACCATGTTCCCAGGTACCGAACACGGAGCTTATTCACATGTGTATTGGCACACATGCTGTGAATAGAGTACATCCTTAAGAGTACTCTGATGTTGGCAGATCAAACATTCCCTCAGCAGGAGACTCTGCACAAAAATTGTCTGAACTGAAACTTGACTTTAATGGAACCTCCAAAACTCAACCAGTGTATACATAAACTCATGCATATAGAAGGGAACACTTATCGGCACTTTGAATGAGATGTATCCAAGTATCAATTGCATGTTTTCATATTTCCTAGTACATCCTCATGTATGGTATATATATTTCCAGTCCATAGATTTTATATAGTTACCACATGACTCACATTATACACTATTCTGAGTCCTTAGAGAGCCTTAACGTGGATTGGAGTGCATTGTTTTATACGCTCTCTCTCAGAAATTATCATATTTTTGATATACATATTCTTTTCCTTATACTCAAACTAGCCTCATTCAATATTTGATGCAAACTCTGATACTATTCCTGTCACCATACCTAATTTAACATCATTGCATGTACATTTCTGTGAGTTATCATGTCTATTGGGACGTGTACTCTCATTCATCATGGGTGCAGTAGCATTTCAATTGGTCTATATAGATCATATGAGATATGTATTAATCTGTAAGCTCAAAGAATGTATTCCCAGGAGTCACTATACATCATGTTTTAGGTCAAAACACGTAAGCTCACACACTTCTTCCTTCCTGCTCACTTTGAAATGAACATTCTTTGAATTACAAGTAGTTTTCATTATCTCTACTGCTTATTAAAGCAAAAAGCTAAAGACACACGGTATGTAATACTAGACCTAATGTTGCCACTGCCCCTCGTTTTACTTTATGTGTGTCCTTGAAAATCAGAGTCCGAGTATATTTAAAAGCATCATTTCAATTCACCATGTTACATTCGCATCCATTTCAGTACCTTTTCACCATAAGATATATTCGCGTATCACCTATTCTCAAAATTTCATTGATAGAACACCCAGTAGAGCTACCTCTATCAAAAAATGTTCATTAATAGATGTTTCAATCGTTTTCACATTTATGGTGGTGTCAATATCCATGTTTCCTGATATATATATATACATATCTGTAAATACAGAATCATTACTGACCGAAAAGGCGTTACTGACCCTGAACTCACATTCATGCCAAAACCTAATTTTAAATCAATCTCTAAGAACATACGAGCATATGGTGACACATCCATTGAAATGTCAATGGTATGGGTGCTAATATATTTTAGTTTACACAATCTTACATATTTAGCCATTCCAAACGACAAAGATTCAACATGGTATAACTCACATGATAGTTTTCTCTACCTCACAAGTTACATATATATCGATATTCATTTTCATACATATTCGCCCCTTGTTATTCTGGTCAATATTCACGTGCTGACATTCACATTCTGTATTGATCAACAACCTTATTTGAAAAGGAAATAGAAAACTAACGCTAGACTCATTCTCCGTCAAAAATCTTCTTGGCAAAGCTGCATATGGTGCATTTGCCACTGGATAGGGACTTGTACATACAATTTTCAATATTACACACGCAGCTGTCAACGTATGTTGATTGATAGGATCCATGCGTGCTTCCCCTAATTAACACATATTTAACTTGTCCATTAATACGTTGAATAATAGTTAATAAATCATTGAACATTAATGTTGGATAATAAAAAATTTCCTAATTACTATCCTATGGCCTTCTATGTTTCATCCCTTACAAATTTTTATGTTTCAATGGAAAATTTTCACCAACACATTCTTACAAATGTTCCTGTATCACAATACCAACATTCTTCCTCGAGAATCATTTCTCACCCAAATATAAATATCATGTTCATCCTTACTTCAACTCCATTACCTAAATATAATTTCTCATAAGTGCATGCGTACGGTTGATATTGTCATTCAGGCTTGTAGGGGATCTAGCCCGGCTGAAAGGCTCAAAGGTCGAGGTCAGAATTTTCACTGAAGAATATTAAGGAAGGCATCTGTGTAGGCCCTGAGAGGCAGAAGGTTATCTTCTGGGACCAAAAACATAATCCACATGAGCGGATGAGTCTGAATCAAGCTTTGTCTTCTCATCCCATGGAAGATGGAAAAAACCAGGCCTGTGTGGATACCTGAACGCAGGTTCAGTGGTATAACTTGGTCCATTGGTGAAAAATTCTCTGGCAAATAGGTGCAGCCTAAATCTCATGCGACCCTTGGAAACCACTGTTGGGAGACAGTGATTTCCAAGGAAGTGACCTCATCTCCCTTCCTTCAAGGAAGTCAGCTCACCTCACTTCCTTGGTGACGGAAACTCTCTCAACTTGGAATCCAGGTAACTAAGCATAGAGGGGCAGCCACAGTCCCAGTCTGCTTACTTATTGGGAGTCCTACCAAGCCCAGAGTCATAATTTCTATGCCACTACTGATGTTTGGATGGGCAAAAGCCACCATTGCACTGAGGAGAGGCCATTCCTGAGAAGGAAGGTACTGGATCCCTACTGGGTCATGATAGAGGTGGTGGGTTTGCCCAAGGAGACCAGTGTTGAGACAGCATAGTCAACTTCACTTGATCATAGCTGACTCCCCAATCAGATAACAAGTTGTATTGTGGTAGACCTTCTCCAGGAATAGGTTCCTGTGTGTGTGTGTGTGTGTGTGTGTGTGTGTGTGTGTGTGTGTGTGTGTGTGTGTGTGAATATGTGGTTTTGTCTCATATCCCCTGGTGTATATATTAAAAAATAACTTATTTCTTTTTTCCATAACTAGAGAGTAGTAGTGAGTTGTTTTCTTGAAGGCTATTTAGGGTTTGTATGTAGATTTATCCCTGTTCATCTCTCATTCTAGATACAAACCCACAACGCCACCTCCCTCATGCTTGAAAAAGAGGTATATCAATACCCTGATACTTTTGACCTTCCCCTACCCAGGACCTGCTGGAGCACTTGAGGAATTTGTGTTGCTCATCAAGACTGAAGCAGAGAAGGACTTCTTTGAGCACAAGTCATGACAAAGCAGGAGAACCGAGATACAAGTGAGTTTGTGCCTGCTGATGATGGTGCCTGGGGTAGAAAAGTATAGATATGTGTCAAGAGTTCTGTGCCTTCGCCACTTGAATCTTCTCGGCCTGCTGAAGGAGTGTGATCCTCTGATCTTTTCCATATTCAAAAGGCCATAGCAGATATCCTTCTTCTACTCTCTCCAATTCTCGCTCATTTTGGGAGATGGTCTTTATATGTCATTGTTCAGGATGGCATTTGGAAGTATTACACTGCAGCATATGCACATGCATTCCCTTTATGTAGTTCTATAGAGTATGATTGGCATCTTCAATCATAACCCTAATCCTAAACATACTGACGACTTCTACTAACAGTTTGGCAAAACTAAAGCCAATATCAAATACAGTCAGATGCTATGAGGATTCATGTATGTTGTGACTTGTCAGTTCCATTATCAATGGTAGGTGTTCTGAAAGTAGTCACGTTTCCTTTATAAAATTTATCGATGAATCCTCCAATGTAGGAGGAGCTTAATATCCTGACTCTCGTTCACCATGTTCCCAGGTACCGAACACGGAGCTTATTCACATGTGTATTGGCACACATGCTGTGAATAGAGTACATCCTTAAGAGTACTCTGATGTTGGCAGATCAAACATTCCCTCAGCAGGAGACTCTGCACAAAAATTGTCTGAACTGAAACTTGACTTTAATGGAACCTCCAAAACTCAACCAGTGTATACATAAACTCATGCATATAGAAGGGACACTTATCGGCACTTTGAATGAGATGTATCCAAGTATCAATTGCATGTTTTCATATTTCCTAGTACATCCTCATGTATGGTATATATTTCCAGTCCATAGATTTTATATAGTTACCACATGACTCACATTATACACTATTCTGAGTCCTTAGAGAGCCTTAACGTGGATTGGAGTGCATTGTTTTATACGCTCTCTCTCAGAAATTATCATATTTTTGATATACATATTCTTTTCCTTATACTCAAACTAGCCTCATTCAATATTTGATGCAAACTCTGATACTATTCCTGTCACCATACCTAATTTAACATCATTGCATGTACATTTCTGTGAGTTATCATGTCTATTGGGACGTGTACTCTCATTCATCATGGGTGCAGTAGCATTTCAATTGGTCTATATAGATCATATGAGATATGTATTAATCTGTAAGCTCAAAGAATGTATTCCCAGGAGTCACTATACATCATGTTTTAGGTCAAAACACGTAAGCTCACACACTTCTTCCTTCCTGCTCACTTTGAAATGAACATTCTTTGAATTACAAGTAGTTTTCATTATCTCTACTGCTTATTAAAGCAAAAAGCTAAAGACACACGGTATGTAATACTAGACCTAATGTTGCCACTGCCCCTCGTTTTACTTTATGTGTGTCCTTGAAAATCAGAGTCCGAGTATATTTAAAAGCATCATTTCAATTCACCATGTTACATTCGCATCCATTTCAGTACCTTTTCACCATAAGATATATTCGCGTATCACCTATTCTCAAAATTTCATTGATAGAACACCAGTAGAGCTACCTCTATCAAAAAATGTTCATTAATAGATGTTTCAATCGTTTTCACATTTATGGTGGTGTCAATATCCATGTTTCCTGATATATATATATACATATCTGTAAATACAGAATCATTACTGACCGAAAAGGCGTTACTGACCCTGAACTCACATTCATGCCAAAACCTAATTTTAAATCAATCTCTAAGAACATACGACGAGCATATGGTGACACATCCATTGAAATGTCAATGGTATGGGTGCTAATATATTTTAGTTTACACAATCTTACATATTTAGCCATTCCAAACGACAAAGATTCAACATGGTATAACTCACATGATAGTTTTCTCTACCTCACAAGTTACATATATATCGATATTCATTTTCATACATATTCGCCCCTTGTTATTCTGGTCAATATTCACGTGCTGACATTCACATTCTGTATTGATCAACAACCTTATTTGAAAAGGAAATAGAAAACTAACGCTAGACTCATTCTCCGTCAAAAATCTTCTTGGCAAAGCTGCATATGGTGCATTTGCCACTGGATAGGGACTTGTACATACAATTTTCAATATTACACACGCAGCTGTCAACGTATGTTGATTGATAGGATCCATGCGTGCTTCCCCTAATTAACACATATTTAACTTGTCCATTAATACGTTGAATAATAGTTAATAAATCATTGAACATTAATGTTGGATAATAAAAATTTCCTAATTACTATCCTATGGCCTTCTATGTTTCATCCCTTACAAATTTTTATGTTTCAATGGAAAATTTTCACCAACACATTCTTACAAATGTTCCTGTATCACAATACCAACATTCTTCCTCGAGAATCATTTCTCACCCAAATATAAATATCATGTTCATCCTTACTTCAACTCCATTACCTAAATATAATTTCTCATAAGTGCATGCGTACGGTTGATATTGTCATTCAGGCTTGTAGGGGATCTAGCCCGGCTGAAAGGCTCAAAGGTCGAGGTCAGAATTTTCACTGAAGAATATTAAGGAAGGCATCTGTGTAGGCCCTGAGAGGCAGAAGGTTATCTTCTGGGACCAAAAACATAATCCACATGAGCGGATGAGTCTGAATCAAGCTTTGTCTTCTCATCCCATGGAAGATGGAAAAAACCAGGCCTGTGTGGATACCTGAACGCAGGTTCAGTGGTATAACTTGGTCCATTGGTGAAAAATTCTCTGGCAAATAGGTGCAGCCTAAATCTCATGCGACCCTTGGAAACCACTGTTGGGAGACAGTGATTTCCAAGGAAGTGACCTCATCTCCCTTCCTTCAAGGAAGTCAGCTCACCTCACTTCCTTGGTGACGGAACTCTCTCAACTTGGAATCCAGGTAACTAAGCATAGAGGGGCAGCCACAGTCCCAGTCTGCTTACTTATTGGGAGTCCTACCAAGCCCAGAGTCATAATTTCTATGCCACTACTGATGTTTGGATGGGCAAAAGCCACCATTGCACTGAGGAGAGGCCATTCCTGAGAAGGAAGGTACTGGATCCCTACTGGGTCATGATAGAGGTGGTGGGTTTGCCCAAGGAGACCAGTGTTGAGACAGCATAGTCAACTTCACTTGATCATAGCTGACTCCCCAATCAGATAACAAGTTGTATTGTGGTAGACCTTCTCCAGGAATAGGTTCCTGTGTGTGTGTGTGTGTGTGTGTGTGTGTGTGTGTGTGTGTGTGTGGTGTCTGAATATGTTTTTTTGTCTCATATCCCCTGGTGTATATATTAAAAAAATAACTTATTTCTTTTTTCCATAACTAGAGAGTAGTGAGTTGTTTTCTTGAAGGCTATTTAGGGTTTGTATGTAGATTTATCCCTGTTCATCTCTCATTCTAGATACAAACCCACAACGCCACCTCCCTCATGCTTGAAAAAGAGGTATATCAATACCCTGATACTTTTGACCTTCCCCTACCCAGGACCTGCTGGAGCACTTGAGGAATTTGTGTTGCTCATCAAGACTGAAGCAGAGAAGGACTTCTTTGAGCACAAGTCATGACAAAGCAGGAGAACCGAGATACAAGTGAGTTTGTGCCTGCTGATGATGGTGCCTGGGGTAGAAAAGTATAGATATGTGTCAAGAGTTCTGTGCCTTCGCCACTTGAATCTTCTCGGCCTGCTGAAGGAGTGTGATCCTCTGATCTTTTCCATATTCAAAAGGCCATAGCAGATATCCTTCTTCTACTCTCTCCAATTCTCGCTCATTTTGGGAGATGGTCTTTATATGTCATTGTTCAGGATGGCATTTGGAAGTATTACACTGCAGCATATGCACATGCATTCCCTTTATGTAGTTCTATAGAGTATGATTGGCATCTTCAATCATAACCCTAATCCTAAACATACTGACGACTTCTACTAACAGTTTGGCAAAACTAAAGCCAATATCAAATACAGTCAGATGCTATGAGGATTCATGTATGTTGTGACTTGTCAGTTCCATTATCAATGGTAGGTGTTCTGAAAGTAGTCACGTTTCCTTTATAAAATTTATCGATGAATCCTCCAATGTAGGAGGAGCTTAATATCCTGACTCTCGTTCACCATGTTCCCAGGTACCGAACACGGAGCTTATTCACATGTGTATTGGCACACATGCTGTGAATAGAGTACATCCTTAAGAGTACTCTGATGTTGGCAGATCAAACATTCCCTCAGCAGGAGACTCTGCACAAAAAAAATGTCTGAACTGAAACTTGACTTTAATGGAACCTCCAAAACTCAACCAGTGTATACATAAACTCATGCATATAGAAGGGAACACTTATCGGCACTTTGAATGAGATGTATCCAAGTATCAATTGCATGTTTTCATATTTCCTAGTACATCCTCATGTATGGTATATATTTCCAGTCCATAGATTTTATATAGTTACCACATGACTCACATTATACACTATTCTGAGTCCTTAGAGAGCCTTAACGTGGATTGGAGTGCATTGTTTTATACGCTCTCTCTCAGAAATTATCATATTTTTGATATACATATTCTTTTCCTTATACTCAAACTAGCCTCATTCAATATTTGATGCAAACTCTGATACTATTCCTGTCACCATACCTAATTTAACATCATTGCATGTACATTTCTGTGAGTTATCATGTCTATTGGGACGTGTACTCTCATTCATCATGGGTGCAGTAGCATTTCAATTGGTCTATATAGATCATATGAGATATGTATTAATCTGTAAGCTCAAAGAATGTATTCCCAGGAGTCACTATACATCATGTTTTAGGTCAAAACACGTAAGCTCACACACTTCTTCCTTCCTGCTCACTTTGAAATGAACATTCTTTGAATTACAAGTAGTTTTCATTATCTCTACTGCTTATTAAAGCAAAAAGCTAAAGACACACGGTATGTAATACTAGACCTAATGTTGCCACTGCCCCTCGTTTTACTTTATGTGTGTCCTTGAAAATCAGAGTCCGAGTATATTTAAAAGCATCATTTCAATTCACCATGTTACATTCGCATCCATTTCAGTACCTTTTCACCATAAGATATATTCGCGTATCACCTATTCTCAAAATTTCATTGATAGAACACTCAGTAGAGCTACCTCTATCAAAAAATGTTCATTAATAGATGTTTCAATCGTTTTCACATTTATGGTGGTGTCAATATCCATGTTTCCTGATATATATATATATATATATCTGTAAATACAGAATCATTACTGACCGAAAAGGCGTTACTGACCCTGAACTCACATTCATGCCAAAACCTAATTTTAAATCAATCTCTAAGAACATACGAGCATATGGTGACACATCCATTGAAATGTCAATGGTATGGGTGCTAATATATTTTAGTTTACACAATCTTACATATTTAGCCATTCCAAACGACAAAGATTCAACATGGTATAACTCACATGATAGTTTTCTCTACCTCACAAGTTACATATATATCGATATTCATTTTCATACATATTCGCCCCTTGTTATTCTGGTCAATATTCACGTGCTGACATTCACATTCTGTATTGATCAACAACCTTATTTGAAAAGGAAATAGAAAACTAACGCTAGACTCATTCTCCGTCAAAAATCTTCTTGGCAAAGCTGCATATGGTGCATTTGCCACTGGATAGGGACTTGTACATACAATTTTCAATATTACACACGCAGCTGTCAACGTATGTTGATTGATAGGATCCATGCGTGCTTCCCCTAATTAACACATATTTAACTTGTCCATTAATACGTTGAATAATAGTTAATAAATCATTGAACATTAATGTTGGATAATAAAAAATTTCCTAATTACTATCCTATGGCCTTCTATGTTTCATCCCTTACAAATTTTTATGTTTCAATGGAAAATTTTCACCAACACATTCTTACAAATGTTCCTGTATCACAATACCAACATTCTTCCTCGAGAATCATTTCTCACCCAAATATAAATATCATGTTCATCCTTACTTCAACTCCATTACCTAAATATAATTTCTCATAAGTGCATGCGTACGGTTGATATTGTCATTCAGGCTTGTAGGGGATCTAGCCCGGCTGAAAGGCTCAAAGGTCGAGGTCAGAATTTTCACTGAAGAATATTAAGGAAGGCATCTGTGTAGGCCCTGAGAGGCAGAAGGTTATCTTCTGGGACCAAAAACATAATCCACATGAGCGGATGAGTCTGAATCAAGCTTTGTCTTCTCATCCCATGGAAGATGGAAAAAACCAGGCCTGTGTGGATACCTGAACGCAGGTTCAGTGGTATAACTTGGTCCATTGGTGAAAAATTCTCTGGCAAATAGGTGCAGCCTAAATCTCATGCGACCCTTGGAAACCACTGTTGGGAGACAGTGATTTCCAAGGAAGTGACCTCATCTCCCTTCCTTCAAGGAAGTCAGCTCACCTCACTTCCTTGGTGACGGAACTCTCTCAACTTGGAATCCAGGTAACTAAGCATAGAGGGGCAGCCACAGTCCCAGTCTGCTTACTTATTGGGAGTCCTACCAAGCCCAGAGTCATAATTTCTATGCCACTACTGATGTTTGGATGGGCAAAAGCCACCATTGCACTGAGGAGAGGCCATTCCTGAGAAGGAAGGTACTGGATCCCTACTGGGTCATGATAGAGGTGGTGGGTTTGCCCAAGGAGACCAGTGTTGAGACAGCATAGTCAACTTCACTTGATCATAGCTGACTCCCCAATCAGATAACAAGTTGTATTGTGGTAGACCTTCTCCAGGAATAGGTTCCTGTGTGTGTGTGTGTGTGTGTGTGTGTGTGTGTGTGTGTGTGTGTGTGTGTGTGTGTGTCTGAATATGTGGTTTTGTCTCATATCCCCTGGTGTATATATTAAAAAATAACTTATTTCTTTTTTCCATAACTAGAGAGTAGTGAGTTGTTTTCTTGAAGGCTATTTAGGGTTTGTATGTAGATTTATCCCTGTTCATCTCTCATTCTAGATACAAACCCACAACGCCACCTCCCTCATGCTTGAAAAAGAGGTATATCAATACCCTGATACTTTTGACCTTCCCCTACCCAGGACCTGCTGGAGCACTTGAGGAATTTGTGTTGCTCATCAAGACTGAAGCAGAGAAGGACTTCTTTGAGCACAAGTCATGACAAAGCAGGAGAACCGAGATACAAGTGAGTTTGTGCCTGCTGATGATGGTGCCTGGGGTAGAAAAGTATAGATATGTGTCAAGAGTTCTGTGCCTTCGCCACTTGAATCTTCTCGGCCTGCTGAAGGAGTGTGATCCTCTGATCTTTTCCATATTCAAAAGGCCATAGCAGATATCCTTCTTCTACTCTCTCCAATTCTCGCTCATTTTGGGAGATGGTCTTTATATGTCATTGTTCAGGATGGCATTTGGAAGTATTACACTGCAGCATATGCACATGCATTCCCTTTATGTAGTTCTATAGAGTATGATTGGCATCTTCAATCATAACCCTAATCCTAAACATACTGACGACTTCTACTAACAGTTTGGCAAAACTAAAGCCAATATCAAATACAGTCAGATGCTATGAGGATTCATGTATGTTGTGACTTGTCAGTTCCATTATCAATGGTAGGTGTTCTGAAAGTAGTCACGTTTCCTTTATAAAATTTATCGATGAATCCTCCAATGTAGGAGGAGCTTAATATCCTGACTCTCGTTCACCATGTTCCCAGGTACCGAACACGGAGCTTATTCACATGTGTATTGGCACACATGCTGTGAATAGAGTACATCCTTAAGAGTACTCTGATGTTGGCAGATCAAACATTCCCTCAGCAGGAGACTCTGCACAAAAATTGTCTGAACTGAAACTTGACTTTAATGGAACCTCCAAAACTCAACCAGTGTATACATAAACTCATGCATATAGAAGGGAACACTTATCGGCACTTTGAATGAGATGTATCCAAGTATCAATTGCATGTTTTCATATTTCCTAGTACATCCTCATGTATGGTATATATTTCCAGTCCATAGATTTTATATAGTTACCACATGACTCACATTATACACTATTCTGAGTCCTTAGAGAGCCTTAACGTGGATTGGAGTGCATTGTTTTATACGCTCTCTCTCAGAAATTATCATATTTTTGATATACATATTCTTTTCCTTATACTCAAACTAGCCTCATTCAATATTTGATGCAAACTCTGATACTATTCCTGTCACCATACCTAATTTAACATCATTGCATGTACATTTCTGTGAGTTATCATGTCTATTGGGACGTGTACTCTCATTCATCATGGGTGCAGTAGCATTTCAATTGGTCTATATAGATCATATGAGATATGTATTAATCTGTAAGCTCAAAGAATGTATTCCCAGGAGTCACTATACATCATGTTTTAGGTCAAAACACGTAAGCTCACACACTTCTTCCTTCCTGCTCACTTTGAAATGAACATTCTTTGAATTACAAGTAGTTTTCATTATCTCTACTGCTTATTAAAGCAAAAAGCTAAAGACACACGGTATGTAATACTAGACCTAATGTTGCCACTGCCCCTCGTTTTACTTTATGTGTGTCCTTGAAAATCAGAGTCCGAGTATATTTAAAAGCATCATTTCAATTCACCATGTTACATTCGCATCCATTTCAGTACCTTTTCACCATAAGATATATTCGCGTATCACCTATTCTCAAAATTTCATTGATAGAACACTCAGTAGAGCTACCTCTATCAAAAAATGTTCATTAATAGATGTTTCAATCGTTTTCACATTTATGGTGGTGTCAATATCCATGTTTCCTGATATATATATATATATCTGTAAATACAGAATCATTACTGACCGAAAAGGCGTTACTGACCCTGAACTCACATTCATGCCAAAACCTAATTTTAAATCAATCTCTAAGAACATACGAGCATATGGTGACACATCCATTGAAATGTCAATGGTATGGGTGCTAATATATTTTAGTTTACACAATCTTACATATTTAGCCATTCCAAACGACAAAGATTCAACATGGTATAACTCACATGATAGTTTTCTCTACCTCACAAGTTACATATATATCGATATTCATTTTCATACATATTCGCCCCTTGTTATTCTGGTCAATATTCACGTGCTGACATTCACATTCTGTATTGATCAACAACCTTATTTGAAAAGGAAATAGAAAACTAACGCTAGACTCATTCTCCGTCAAAAATCTTCTTGGCAAAGCTGCATATGGTGCATTTGCCACTGGATAGGGACTTGTACATACAATTTTCAATATTACACACGCAGCTGTCAACGTATGTTGATTGATAGGATCCATGCGTGCTTCCCCTAATTAACACATATTTAACTTGTCCATTAATACGTTGAATAATAGTTAATAAATCATTGAACATTAATGTTGGATAATAAAAAATTTCCTAATTACTATCCTATGGCCTTCTATGTTTCATCCCTTACAAATTTTTATGTTTCAATGGAAAATTTTCACCAACACATTCTTACAAATGTTCCTGTATCACAATACCAACATTCTTCCTCGAGAATCATTTCTCACCCAAATATAAATATCATGTTCATCCTTACTTCAACTCCATTACCTAAATATAATTTCTCATAAGTGCATGCGTACGGTTGATATTGTCATTCAGGCTTGTAGGGGATCTAGCCCGGCTGAAAGGCTCAAAGGTCGAGGTCAGAATTTTCACTGAAGAATATTAAGGAAGGCATCTGTGTAGGCCCTGAGAGGCAGAAGGTTATCTTCTGGGACCAAAAACATAATCCACATGAGCGGATGAGTCTGAATCAAGCTTTGTCTTCTCATCCCATGGAAGATGGAAAAAACCAGGCCTGTGTGGATACCTGAACGCAGGTTCAGTGGTATAACTTGGTCCATTGGTGAAAAATTCTCTGGCAAATAGGTGCAGCCTAAATCTCATGCGACCCTTGGAAACCACTGTTGGGAGACAGTGATTTCCAAGGAAGTGACCTCATCTCCCTTCCTTCAAGGAAGTCAGCTCACCTCACTTCCTTGGTGACGGAACTCTCTCAACTTGGAATCCAGGTAACTAAGCATAGAGGGGCAGCCACAGTCCCAGTCTGCTTACTTATTGGGAGTCCTACCAAGCCCAGAGTCATAATTTCTATGCCACTACTGATGTTTGGATGGGCAAAAGCCACCATTGCACTGAGGAGAGGCCATTCCTGAGAAGGAAGGTACTGGATCCCTACTGGGTCATGATAGAGGTGGTGGGTTTGCCCAAGGAGACCAGTGTTGAGACAGCATAGTCAACTTCACTTGATCATAGCTGACTCCCCAATCAGATAACAAGTTGTATTGTGGTAGACCTTCTCCAGGAATAGGTTCCTGTGTGTGTGTGTGTGTGTGTGTGTGTGTGTGTGTGTGTGTGTGTGTGTGTGTCTGAATATGTGGTTTTGTCTCATATCCCCTGGTGTATATATTAAAAAATAACTTATTTCTTTTTTCCATAACTAGAGAGTAGTGAGTTGTTTTCTTGAAGGCTATTTAGGGTTTGTATGTAGATTTATCCCTGTTCATCTCTCATTCTAGATACAAACCCACAACGCCACCTCCCTCATGCTTGAAAAAGAGGTATATCAATACCCTGATACTTTTGACCTTCCCCTACCCAGGACCTGCTGGAGCACTTGAGGAATTTGTGTTGCTCATCAAGACTGAAGCAGAGAAGGACTTCTTTGAGCACAAGTCATGACAAAGCAGGAGAACCGAGATACAAGTGAGTTTGTGCCTGCTGATGATGGTGCCTGGGGTAGAAAAGTATAGATATGTGTCAAGAGTTCTGTGCCTTCGCCACTTGAATCTTCTCGGCCTGCTGAAGGAGTGTGATCCTCTGATCTTTTCCATATTCAAAAGGCCATAGCAGATATCCTTCTTCTACTCTCTCCAATTCTCGCTCATTTTGGGAGATGGTCTTTATATGTCATTGTTCAGGATGGCATTTGGAAGTATTACACTGCAGCATATGCACATGCATTCCCTTTATGTAGTTCTATAGAGTATGATTGGCATCTTCAATCATAACCCTAATCCTAAACATACTGACGACTTCTACTAACAGTTTGGCAAAACTAAAGCCAATATCAAATACAGTCAGATGCTATGAGGATTCATGTATGTTGTGACTTGTCAGTTCCATTATCAATGGTAGGTGTTCTGAAAGTAGTCACGTTTCCTTTATAAAATTTATCGATGAATCCTCCAATGTAGGAGGAGCTTAATATCCTGACTCTCGTTCACCATGTTCCCAGGTACCGAACACGGAGCTTATTCACATGTGTATTGGCACACATGCTGTGAATAGAGTACATCCTTAAGAGTACTCTGATGTTGGCAGATCAAACATTCCCTCAGCAGGAGACTCTGCACAAAAATTGTCTGAACTGAAACTTGACTTTAATGGAACCTCCAAAACTCAACCAGTGTATACATAAACTCATGCATATAGAAGGGAACACTTATCGGCACTTTGAATGAGATGTATCCAAGTATCAATTGCATGTTTTCATATTTCCTAGTACATCCTCATGTATGGTATATATTTCCAGTCCATAGATTTTATATAGTTACCACATGACTCACATTATACACTATTCTGAGTCCTTAGAGAGCCTTAACGTGGATTGGAGTGCATTGTTTTATACGCTCTCTCTCAGAAATTATCATATTTTTGATATACATATTCTTTTCCTTATACTCAAACTAGCCTCATTCAATATTTGATGCAAACTCTGATACTATTCCTGTCACCATACCTAATTTAACATCATTGCATGTACATTTCTGTGAGTTATCATGTCTATTGGGACGTGTACTCTCATTCATCATGGGTGCAGTAGCATTTCAATTGGTCTATATAGATCATATGAGATATGTATTAATCTGTAAGCTCAAAGAATGTATTCCCAGGAGTCACTATACATCATGTTTTAGGTCAAAACACGTAAGCTCACACACTTCTTCCTTCCTGCTCACTTTGAAATGAACATTCTTTGAATTACAAGTAGTTTTCATTATCTCTACTGCTTATTAAAGCAAAAAGCTAAAGACACACGGTATGTAATACTAGACCTAATGTTGCCACTGCCCCTCGTTTTACTTTATGTGTGTCCTTGAAAATCAGAGTCCGAGTATATTTAAAAGCATCATTTCAATTCACCATGTTACATTCGCATCCATTTCAGTACCTTTTCACCATAAGATATATTCGCGTATCACCTATTCTCAAAATTTCATTGATAGAACACTCAGTAGAGCTACCTCTATCAAAAAATGTTCATTAATAGATGTTTCAATCGTTTTCACATTTATGGTGGTGTCAATATCCATGTTTCCTGATATATATATATACATATATCTGTAAATACAGAATCATTACTGACCGAAAAGGCGTTACTGACCCTGAACTCACATTCATGCCAAAACCTAATTTTAAATCAATCTCTAAGAACATACGAGCATATGGTGACACATCCATTGAAATGTCAATGGTATGGGTGCTAATATATTTTAGTTTACACAATCTTACATATTTAGCCATTCCAAACGACAAAGATTCAACATGGTATAACTCACATGATAGTTTTCTCTACCTCACAAGTTACATATATATCGATATTCATTTTCATACATATTCGCCCCTTGTTATTCTGGTCAATATTCACGTGCTGACATTCACATTCTGTATTGATCAACAACCTTATTTGAAAAGGAAATAGAAAACTAACGCTAGACTCATTCTCCGTCAAAAATCTTCTTGGCAAAGCTGCATATGGTGCATTTGCCACTGGATAGGGACTTGTACATACAATTTTCAATATTACACACGCAGCTGTCAACGTATGTTGATTGATAGGATCCATGCGTGCTTCCCCTAATTAACACATATTTAACTTGTCCATTAATACGTTGAATAATAGTTAATAAATCATTGAACATTAATGTTGGATAATAAAAAATTTCCTAATTACTATCCTATGGCCTTCTATGTTTCATCCCTTACAAATTTTTATGTTTCAATGGAAAATTTTCACCAACACATTCTTACAAATGTTCCTGTATCACAATACCAACATTCTTCCTCGAGAATCATTTCTCACCCAAATATAAATATCATGTTCATCCTTACTTCAACTCCATTACCTAAATATAATTTCTCATAAGTGCATGCGTACGGTTGATATTGTCATTCAGGCTTGTAGGGGATCTAGCCCGGCTGAAAGGCTCAAAGGTCGAGGTCAGAATTTTCACTGAAGAATATTAAGGAAGGCATCTGTGTAGGCCCTGAGAGGCAGAAGGTTATCTTCTGGGACCAAAAACATAATCCACATGAGCGGATGAGTCTGAATCAAGCTTTGTCTTCTCATCCCATGGAAGATGGAAAAAACCAGGCCTGTGTGGATACCTGAACGCAGGTTCAGTGGTATAACTTGGTCCATTGGTGAAAAATTCTCTGGCAAATAGGTGCAGCCTAAATCTCATGCGACCCTTGGAAACCACTGTTGGGAGACAGTGATTTCCAAGGAAGTGACCTCATCTCCCTTCCTTCAAGGAAGTCAGCTCACCTCACTTCCTTGGTGACGGAACTCTCTCAACTTGGAATCCAGGTAACTAAGCATAGAGGGGCAGCCACAGTCCCAGTCTGCTTACTTATTGGGAGTCCTACCAAGCCCAGAGTCATAATTTCTATGCCACTACTGATGTTTGGATGGGCAAAAGCCACCATTGCACTGAGGAGAGGCCATTCCTGAGAAGGAAGGTACTGGATCCCTACTGGGTCATGATAGAGGTGGTGGGTTTGCCCAAGGAGACCAGTGTTGAGACAGCATAGTCAACTTCACTTGATCATAGCTGACTCCCCAATCAGATAACAAGTTGTATTGTGGTAGACCTTCTCCAGGAATAGGTTCCTGTGTGTGTGTGTGTGTGTGTGTGTGTGTGTGTGTGTGTGTGTGTGTGTGTGTGTCTGAATATGTGGTTTTGTCTCATATCCCCTGGTGTATATATTAAAAAATAACTTATTTCTTTTTTCCATAACTAGAGAGTAGTGAGTTGTTTTCTTGAAGGCTATTTAGGGTTTGTATGTAGATTTATCCCTGTTCATCTCTCATTCTAGATACAAACCCACAACGCCACCTCCCTCATGCTTGAAAAAGAGGTATATCAATACCCTGATACTTTTGACCTTCCCCTACCCAGGACCTGCTGGAGCACTTGAGGAATTTGTGTTGCTCATCAAGACTGAAGCAGAGAAGGACTTCTTTGAGCACAAGTCATGACAAAGCAGGAGAACCGAGATACAAGTGAGTTTGTGCCTGCTGATGATGGTGCCTGGGGTAGAAAAGTATAGATATGTGTCAAGAGTTCTGTGCCTTCGCCACTTGAATCTTCTCGGCCTGCTGAAGGAGTGTGATCCTCTGATCTTTTCCATATTCAAAAGGCCATAGCAGATATCCTTCTTCTACTCTCTCCAATTCTCGCTCATTTTGGGAGATGGTCTTTATATGTCATTGTTCAGGATGGCATTTGGAAGTATTACACTGCAGCATATGCACATGCATTCCCTTTATGTAGTTCTATAGAGTATGATTGGCATCTTCAATCATAACCCTAATCCTAAACATACTGACGACTTCTACTAACAGTTTGGCAAAACTAAAGCCAATATCAAATACAGTCAGATGCTATGAGGATTCATGTATGTTGTGACTTGTCAGTTCCATTATCAATGGTAGGTGTTCTGAAAGTAGTCACGTTTCCTTTATAAAATTTATCGATGAATCCTCCAATGTAGGAGGAGCTTAATATCCTGACTCTCGTTCACCATGTTCCCAGGTACCGAACACGGAGCTTATTCACATGTGTATTGGCACACATGCTGTGAATAGAGTACATCCTTAAGAGTACTCTGATGTTGGCAGATCAAACATTCCCTCAGCAGGAGACTCTGCACAAAAATTGTCTGAACTGAAACTTGACTTTAATGGAACCTCCAAAACTCAACCAGTGTATACATAAACTCATGCATATAGAAGGGAACACTTATCGGCACTTTGAATGAGATGTATCCAAGTATCAATTGCATGTTTTCATATTTCCTAGTACATCCTCATGTATGGTATATATTTCCAGTCCATAGATTTTATATAGTTACCACATGACTCACATTATACACTATTCTGAGTCCTTAGAGAGCCTTAACGTGGATTGGAGTGCATTGTTTTATACGCTCTCTCTCAGAAATTATCATATTTTTGATATACATATTCTTTTCCTTATACTCAAACTAGCCTCATTCAATATTTGATGCAAACTCTGATACTATTCCTGTCACCATACCTAATTTAACATCATTGCATGTACATTTCTGTGAGTTATCATGTCTATTGGGACGTGTACTCTCATTCATCATGGGTGCAGTAGCATTTCAATTGGTCTATATAGATCATATGAGATATGTATTAATCTGTAAGCTCAAAGAATGTATTCCCAGGAGTCACTATACATCATGTTTTAGGTCAAAACACGTAAGCTCACACACTTCTTCCTTCCTGCTCACTTTGAAATGAACATTCTTTGAATTACAAGTAGTTTTCATTATCTCTACTGCTTATTAAAGCAAAAAGCTAAAGACACACGGTATGTAATACTAGACCTAATGTTGCCACTGCCCCTCGTTTTACTTTATGTGTGTCCTTGAAAATCAGAGTCCGAGTATATTTAAAAGCATCATTTCAATTCACCATGTTACATTCGCATCCATTTCAGTACCTTTTCACCATAAGATATATTCGCGTATCACCTATTCTCAAAATTTCATTGATAGAACACTCAGTAGAGCTACCTCTATCAAAAAATGTTCATTAATAGATGTTTCAATCGTTTTCACATTTATGGTGGTGTCAATATCCATGTTTCCTGATATATATATACATATCTGTAAATACAGAATCATTACTGACCGAAAAGGCGTTACTGACCCTGAACTCACATTCATGCCAAAACCTAATTTTAAATCAATCTCTAAGAACATACGAGCATATGGTGACACATCCATTGAAATGTCAATGGTATGGGTGCTAATATATTTTAGTTTACACAATCTTACATATTTAGCCATTCCAAACGACAAAGATTCAACATGGTATAACTCACATGATAGTTTTCTCTACCTCACAAGTTACATATATATCGATATTCATTTTCATACATATTCGCCCCTTGTTATTCTGGTCAATATTCACGTGCTGACATTCACATTCTGTATTGATCAACAACCTTATTTGAAAAGGAAATAGAAAACTAACGCTAGACTCATTCTCCGTCAAAAATCTTCTTGGCAAAGCTGCATATGGTGCATTTGCCACTGGATAGGGACTTGTACATACAATTTTCAATATTACACACGCAGCTGTCAACGTATGTTGATTGATAGGATCCATGCGTGCTTCCCCTAATTAACACATATTTAACTTGTCCATTAATACGTTGAATAATAGTTAATAAATCATTGAACATTAATGTTGGATAATAAAAAATTTCCTAATTACTATCCTATGGCCTTCTATGTTTCATCCCTTACAAATTTTTATGTTTCAATGGAAAATTTTCACCAACACATTCTTACAAATGTTCCTGTATCACAATACCAACATTCTTCCTCGAGAATCATTTCTCACCCAAATATAAATATCATGTTCATCCTTACTTCAACTCCATTACCTAAATATAATTTCTCATAAGTGCATGCGTACGGTTGATATTGTCATTCAGGCTTGTAGGGGATCTAGCCCGGCTGAAAGGCTCAAAGGTCGAGGTCAGAATTTTCACTGAAGAATATTAAGGAAGGCATCTGTGTAGGCCCTGAGAGGCAGAAGGTTATCTTCTGGGACCAAAAACATAATCCACATGAGCGGATGAGTCTGAATCAAGCTTTGTCTTCTCATCCCATGGAAGATGGAAAAAACCAGGCCTGTGTGGATACCTGAACGCAGGTTCAGTGGTATAACTTGGTCCATTGGTGAAAAATTCTCTGGCAAATAGGTGCAGCCTAAATCTCATGCGACCCTTGGAAACCACTGTTGGGAGACAGTGATTTCCAAGGAAGTGACCTCATCTCCCTTCCTTCAAGGAAGTCAGCTCACCTCACTTCCTTGGTGACGGAACTCTCTCAACTTGGAATCCAGGTAACTAAGCATAGAGGGGCAGCCACAGTCCCAGTC